>CANXYI011662344.1:0-12319 GCA_948208565.1 Hura crepitans
TTATTAGTCAGTTATAAAGATTTTCTAACTAAATATTTTCTCTCGAATTTCCCTAACTTTTGCCTAGGCTCATGCTCTTAGTTGATCAACCCAGCGGAAATTAGAAATTTTATTTTTTTTCTTCTGAATTAAGGCAACCATAATTGAAAAGAGAATGCTCATTTGTTTTAGGCTTAAGGTAAATCTTTCTATTTTTATAGTCTTTGGAGTTTTAGCATCTTAAAGCTTCTGACCTTTAAGTGACTAAGAATCGTGATATATTTATCATTCATAATGGTTCTTAGGTTTTGAAAAATGATTAGACAGAATGAATTTGATGCTTTAAATTTTAGAGCCTATTGAATTTAAACCTCTTTAAAGATTAAAGGAAAGCATTCATTTAGGTTTAATTACCCCTATCTTATTACTTTTTTTTATCCCTCATCTCTCTTTCAGGGATATTTCTCATGCCTTACAAGGAAAGAACAAGTCTTGAGCTTTAAAATTATGCATAGTGGTGGTGAGCCATTATGAATTATTTGTAATAAATATGGATTAAGCTAATTAAGTTTATTTCTTTTCTCTTTTTTTTAAATCTCTTAACACACTTTTAAGAGTATCATGTTATGCAGTGATTGTGGTACCCAAAGATGCTCATGAAAAGGCAAAATGGTGTTTTATTAAACTTTAATTGTTCTAACATAGAAATAAGAAACAACTAGAAAAAAAACTATGACAGTTTTCACATTTTCATTGGATCTATCTATATCCTTAATTGGTGTGATCTTGTAGTTAGTGAATAGTTGGCCCATGGGGTGGCAAACTAAATGTTAAAAAAAGAGAACCTCGCTATTTAGAGATTTATGGGATATTAGTGAGGTTTGGTAATGAGTGATCTTTAGGGTAAGGTATCACACCATGGTCTATAAGGTCTTAGATGGCTCAACAAAGGGCTTTGCAATTGTTAGGTAGGTGGCTAGTCTTTTGGTGATAGGCACAATAAAGGTCGTGAAGATGGTTAGGTGGAAATAGTGAAGGGTGATGTTGAGGTACTAAGGGTCAAAGGAGGTTCTCTTCTTTCAATTCCTTGAGCATCATGGACAAAGACTTATTTAGATATGGAAGTCTATGGGAAATCTTTCTTGGCCTAGTTCTTTGGTCATTGTTTGCCCCTATGGTTGAATTGACATCTATCGAGTTCTTCAGAGCACTTTGTTATTGGACCTCAAGTCTAAACCTCTCTTGAATCTTTTCTTCTATAAGTATTATCATCCTTTGTTCTAATGCTACCATCACTTTGTTAAATATGCCTCTAGTCATAAGCTAATTTTCACCATCAATTTTGGGTCTAGTTTCCATTTTGGAGATGAACAGTGTAAAAAGAAGAAAGGAGAGGAGTGAGTCTTTTCCTTTGAAAAGCCTGAGTGAAGGATGACCTTTATAGTTAGTGCGATACATTTGTTAATATGATATGATGCATGCTTCAAGCATTATGATTATGATGCTGTGTTATGCTTAACATGCATAGGTAATTGTAAGATTAAAGGTTAGTGATTCATGTGATGTGCCTAGACATAATGTGACTACAAATGCATATGGATATGTACAGAATGTGCCTAGACATATGTAACTATAAATGCATGTGGATATGTGATGGATGTGAGGTTTACATTATAGTACGCCAAGTATATGCATGGGATGTAACTTTTATGATTCAAATACATGTGATATGTACATGGTATGCCTAGAAATAATATGGATATGTGATGGATGCGTGTCACACTTATACTGTGTAAAATGGTACAAGGTGAATAAAGTTTACATGATGGATGATATGTGTCTATGTATGGTATGCCAAATGTGAATGCAATATCAATGGGGTAGTGTTGTTCATGTGCAACATATGTTAATGTGTGCACAAAAGAGAGCCTATATGCATGTATATGACTTCTACAATACATAGTTTGTAGAGATGCCAAATGTTGTGCATGATTCCTAGTGATGCTTATTAATTATTAATCTATCTTTCAGAAGGAAGTTAAAGTTTATGTGATCCAAGATTTTCCCCTTAAAGTTATTATGCATTTGTACACACAATTGAAAACAAACTCATTATCTTATTTTATTAAAAAGTAATTGAAAGGATTACAAAAGATCATGACTAAACTAAGCTAAACTAAAAAGAAAAGGGGAGTGGGGAGCTTCTAAGCTTCTTGATTAAGTATCTACTTAGTGTCAATAAGATTTTGGATGCCATGACAAAGGTTCTTACACTTGTCTATGAGATGCCTGGTTTTCTAATAATAGGCACAATATAAGTTATCCCTATGCCTAGCTAAAAATAGCCCCATCGAAGGTTGGTATAGTAAGGGTTAAAGCTTCCCTTCTTCGATGAGCTTGTTCAAGCACCAAGACATAGGTCTACCTAATTTGGAGAAGCATCATGTGTTAACCATGTTGACATCTATAGCTTGACCAGAGATGTTATTGCCATTATTTTTGACTCACTTATTTTGAGAGGCCATTTCTCTGTCCATGGCTATGTCCTTAAGCCGTTCCCATTTGGTAATGCCTTTAGCAGAAAGTCCAGCTTTCATATGATTATTAGGATTCCTTATGAACATTTTGATATGGTCAATTTCATTGGGTTTATTTCTCAATCACTTTGTCCCTCCATCATTCTAAATATTTAGAAAAGGTTTCATCCAGTTTTTGGTGCACTAATTCCAAGTCTTTAAGGGTTACCTCGATGTTGCATTATTTGAGTATTGCTTACGAAATGCATGGGCTAACTCTTCCCAATTTACTTTAATCTTCCTTTCTAAGCTATGGTACTAGTCAAAGGCTTGCCTAGTTAGAGACATACAAAACAAGCTCACCATTTATGCTTCCGATAGGTTAGTCGACCTCATGGCTACTATATACTACTTTAAGTGAGTCCTCGATTCAGAAGTGCCATCAAACTTGCTTAAATTTGGCATCTTTAATTTGTGGGGCATGGCATGATCAAGTTTTAGGCTGATGTCTTCAAGGTTGATGTCTTTGTCCCCAATCATTAAGTGATTCATGGCCTCTAGCTTTTTATTCAGTTCTTTGATTGAATTTTCCTTGTCATACTTGAGTGGTGGAACTCTATTATAGTTAGTCTTAACAAGCAATATTTCTTCATTAAAAACCCAGTAATCAGCTATCTCTTTCTTGCTATTATCAGTATTAGAAGTTTAGCCCTCTTCTTGCCGAGCATTCATGCTTGACAGTGCATTGGTTATGGTAGCCATCATCCTTTTCTCCATATCCTGGAGGACCTCATTTAACATGGTCTTCATCACTACTTGATCTTTGGGCATGATTGTTCTCTTTGGTGGATTGCAGATGGATCAATGGTGGCTATAAAACAGAGGGTTAGTGATGATACATGAATTATCTAGGATGATACATGGTATGTGTGCTCCATGTCTCATGTATGAATGATGTTATAAGAATAAATATGATACATGCATATGCATGGATGTATGGTATTGATAGCTAGTGCATGGAAGAATCAAAAGATACTTGAGTAAGAGGTTAATGGGCCTTTACAAGGTGAAAGTCTTTTAATGCATGGTTAGCATGTCATATGCTAGTGTGAAATGTACTTAAATCTACATAAAGCATGTTTACAATGTGTGAGTATTAGGATGAAAAATGAGATACATATGGTATACAAGAAAGAAATAAAGTTTATGTCATGTAGTACACATGGTACATATAAATAGGAAAGATATAAAATAAAAAGTATGTAAAGTTTATGTTATGTAGTAGTACAATGTGATGTTAAAAAGGATATTGGTTAGGGTGTATAAAGACAAACACAAGAAATGAGCCTTCCAACCTTATTATTCCCACACATGTGGTCTTAGTCATTCTTCTTAGGTGGGGTTACCTAAGTATCATTAAGGGATGCATAGGTTTGAATATGGGCTTAATTAGGCCCAATGACCTCTTATATTTAAAGCGCATGCAAGAATAATGGCCTATAACATTTAAGTCTTATTTGAGGTGAAATTAGGTTGGGCCCATTCTAGATAAAAGGCACAATGGGCTTACCCCCACTTCAAATAAGGTTAAATGTGATAGGCCCACATAGCAATCACAATACAAACTCTTAGGGTCATACCACTTAAGGGAAGTTGCTAGGTTTGACTATATGGGTTCATGGTTTGGTCAAAAGGCTAATGGCTCCCACAAGTGGAGGTCCCTCCTAACAGGTCTTTCCAATCAAGGATAATAACAATTGATTAGTTCACCTTTTTATATACCCGAAGGCATGAGGCTTATGAGTGATGGTTATACTAGCACTTCTCCATTCTTAAATGAAAAATGGAGTCATGGTTCACAACACCATCTAAGGTAAAAGGGACAGTTTATATATAGAGAGTAGTGCATGGGATTTATAAAAGTTAGAATATTAGATGGTATATTATTTAGGCACTTTTAGATTGGGATTCTCAATCCCAATGGAGTCGCCACTGTAGAGAAAATAATGTATTTTTATCAGGGATGAGAGTGGTTTAGTGTTTGAGAGTCGCCACCTAGCCTCTACACTCGGACCTCTGATCTTTTAGACCAAAAAGGTTCAAAATTTAGATTTTATTTATGCCTCAATAATATGCCTTCTTTGTATATTGTAATGTTTATCAATCCCTTATCAAGCAAGCATGTATTATATTTAAAGTAGTTATGTCACTTTTTCATGTATAAGTAAATTGCAGTATTAAAGCATACAACAAGTATATTGCACATCCAAAAATCGGGCCATTAATTAATTGTTATTTAACCTGACAATTACCCATAATTCCATAGGAATTAACGGTAATTGCCCAACTCCCATCTCTAGGAGATTGGTCTTTATTAAAATACATTTTTATGTAACTTTTGATTATAGAAAACTTATATCCATTTTACTATGAAAACACTAATTAATTAGTTAGAAAACCATTTTAATGTGAGATTTGGGCTTTAACATGTAAAACAAGTTATTTACTACATATTACATCCCAAAATAAATAAGAGAGTTAAAAAGGTACAAAACCAAAGGAAATAGAATAAAGAACTTAATTGGTCTCATCTGTATGATGCTAAGTCCATGCGGACTCTATAAAGTTCTAGTAAATGTCCCTACAGACTACTGCTTGTAAAGGTCATTACATCCGTTCAAACCTTCACTCCAGTGAGAAAAGACACTTACATACAACTCAAAGGAAAAGGTTAATGCTACCAAATAAAGATTCATAAGGATTGACAAAAAGGATAAGAAATACAAATACGTGTGAAAACTAGAAATCAAAGTAAATGTCCATGTAGACTACTTTCCTTGTAAGAGAGAGTCTATGCAGATTACATAATAGAGTAAACATGCTCAATATAAGTACATCTGTGTGGACTACATTCCTTATGAGAAGGAGTCTATGTAAACTTCATGACAAAACTAATAAAGCAAAATAGGATCATTCGTATGAACTATGTTCCTTATGAGAGGGAGTCCATATGGATGTACAATAGTTCCAGTAAGTCAGTAATATGCACATAAAAGAATGAAATAACTATACATGGCAATATCATATGAACATATCAATATAGTAAACATAATACATGAAAATATGATATATAAGACATAAGATACTGTTATCAAACCTAAGTCCATATGAACAACATATCATACATATATCAATAAAGTAAGTCCATGCAAACTTCATTATGCTTATAGATAGGTCCATGTGATTAGGATAAAAATTACAAAATAGTTATAACATGAAAATAGTCAAGTACATAGTATGAAACAACTTACAGTGATAACCTACTCCAATGATCAAAGTGGGGATTACATAAAATCACCTCACTTGAGATCTTGGGTCCATGAAAATAATGAGAATATGTACAGTGAGAGGCCTCAGATCTTACCCTAGTAAGTGAACTTCAAGAAACAATGCAAAGTGCAGGAGTTTAGAAGAAATTACTTTTAAATGTGGGCTAATAGAACTAGTAGAGCAAATCCTTGTTAGAGTTCTCACCTGAACTCACAAAATAGATCTCTTGGATGCTCAGAACACTATTTTTAATGAGCCTCCAAGCTTCCCCTTTTACTCATACCTAAAGAGGGTATTTATAGGCTTAGGGTTAAGAGTCTCTTATTTAAAAGTGATAGAGTCCTTCTAGGATTGGAGGTAAAGTCTGGATAGGCATCTTGGACTTTTGAAAGCTACCACATCAGCAAGTCCATACGAACTTATATAGCTTAGTCTGTGAGGACTTAGTTTTGGATTTTCGCTCTAATCTATGAGCTTTAAGCCAAGTTAGATTTAGTCCATGCAAAAATGGGCTTTGTCATGTTCATGCAAATCTTGGACTTAAGGCATAATTGGTCTAGGCTGGCTAAAGTGCAAACCTCATAACATCAAGTTTGGATGGACTTGTGCCATATTAGTCTGTGTGGACTTATTTTCTAGGTTACTTACCTTATTGCTTGAGCCTATCTCTAGTTATCATCAGAGGCTAAACTTTAGGCGTTTATAGTTTATATGATTCATAGTCATATACATGTCGCAATACATACTTCTTAATTCACAATTCATATATAATTAAGTAATTTATCATGATGTGTACACATGGTTCTTACACAATACATGACCAATTGACTTTTCACAACATATTCACAGGAGCTATCATTTATGAGAATTACCTTGATTGCATGTGTTTATAGTATTAGTAACAAGTATAACTAATTTGTCTCATAACATTGCCATTCCATCATATAAATGAAGGATTGAAGATTACTTATTCGCATATTATAGTTCTCAAGCATGCATAATCATCAATGCACCATTTACTCAAGTATATGTAAGAAACCAATTCTTATGTATAACTCTAGTTATACTATTAGACTTAAGTGAAGATCATTCATTTTAATGATGTTTAATTTATCAAAAATAGAAAATTTTAGAATACTTACCTATACTTAACTCATTTTTTAATACTATCTTCTTCTATACCTTTTTTATCCCTTTGTCCTTAAATTGCCTGACTTCTGCCTTGGGTTCTCAAAACCCTCTTTTTCTCTTTCTATGATCACCCTTGCTTGTACATATAGCCTACATCTTTTCCTTCTCTTTGCCCTTAGTCTAGCTCATATCTTATTGTCCTTCTATACATGATAAAATAAAAGAAACATTTTTATTACTTCAAATACATATACACTTATATACATATGTAGTCAATGTGGTAACTTGGCATCAATTCCTTTAACATCATATAATCCCCTTCACATAAAAATTCCATACCTTACACACTTATACCCTCATATGGAAGCAAAATATCTCTACAAATATTCAACAATTTGGCACACACTTATTTGGTAGCAAATACATGTATCATTATATTAGTCAAAGCATTAATTGCACTCATAATAGCTACAACAACAATCTCAAATTTAGAATCACAAAATCCTTTCCTTACCTTTAACATACTAAGAATAAAACTTTTAGCCAACTAAAATTTTTTAACAATATGAACATAGCTCTAAAATCTTAGCACAACAAACTCAATTTTTTATAGAGAACAAATTTATGTAGCAGCACTTTTATATTGCTGCTTCATCTATTATTCTACCTTAATTCTTCAGAAACCTTAACCAATATCTCATGTACAACAAGTAGAAACAACATATAGAAGTTTTTCATACTACTCATTCGAACAGAAGTTAAATTGAAGAAAATATACATGATTTTTCTTAGCAATAACTATTGATACGTCTACCTCTTTAAAATTTATCCCAACTTCTTCTGTTTCTACCTTAAATTCCATTACTCCCTATTTTTAATCACTTAAATCCTCTATTTGCCACCTTAATTCTCATCACAAGCACTTATAATTTTAATAAATACACGAAAAATTGCAAATGTTCAAAACCCAAAGTTGCTACATTCCTAACAGCAGTTTCATAATTTCTTTGCTATAATTCTTATTATGTATGATGCTTCTCATAATTTACCCAGCATTAGCAGTGACTTTACTCCCAATGGAACTAAACTACTAAACTAGAAATTCATGAATACACAAACATATTTAAAATAAACTAATAATTCTGTGACAATATACCAAAACCAAATTGACTAAACATAATTTGACTTTACAGCTCTTAATATTCGACACAATTCCTCCGAGCTAATCCTAATTCTAACATGCATTAATCAAAATTTATGCTAGACAATCTAAAAAGCAAGAAAACCCAAAGTTAAATTAAGAGGTTTTACTTGCTTCCCATAAAACTCATACTGTTGCCCTTTGTCAACACTTCAAATAGTGATTTCTCACATCATTCCTTTATTTCTTTGCCAATGCAAAGTTCCCATTCCTCTTGTTTGTCCATCCACTTGTAAAACCCATGAATTTTGAAAGTTAATGATAAGAAGGAAAGATTCTCTATCGCTATTATCCATTGACCTCTTTTTTCCTTCTTTTGTTTGTCTACCATTAGAACCCAAGCCTAAGCGGACTTTAATTTTTTTTACATTCTTAACCTAATTTAATTACCTAAATCCTTTTTACCCCCCTTCCTTAATTTATTTGTAATTAAATGTTCTTTTTCTTCTTTTCATATAAGTAAACCTCTTATTCAAATTTTAATAAAAATCCCATTCATATGTTTGTCTTTATATCTTTAATTAAATTAATTAATCCCTTTTTAATTAACTAAACTTCTTCTATTTGCACCTAATTTAATCAAGGGAGTCACTTAAATGCACCAAATCTAATATTGTTATTACAATTCTACCCCAATTTGGCTATGTCTGTTGGTTTCCATAGACTCATGCATAGTAAAAATAAAGCATCCATGGAACCTTAGCAAAGGTTGGAACATCAAAAAATTGAAAAAGAAAAGTTTTTATATTAGAGGAAACCACAAAATAAGAATTTACCATAAATTCTCTATTTGATTCCTATATGCAGCTTTCCTTTTCTTCTGTTCTTTTTATCAAGTTCTCATAAACCATAGTGATCCTTAATTGGAAACAACTCCAAGGTAATCCACACAAGAAGTTCATAGAAGAGAGCAACTTGAAAATCCAAGTGCTGTAGGATTTTCAAGTGGATGAAGAAAGAAGAAGAAATTTATGTGTTTTCAATTGTTCTATGCAACAATTTCTACTATAAAAAATGTGCGTATGGTGGCTATAGCTATAAAAGTTATTTATAATTTAAATAAACCATTTTTAGGTTAGATTTTGACACTCAAAATCAACCCTAAGTCGGACTAAATTGGACCGTACATTAGGCCTTATTCAGTTTTATCCGCATAAGCCTTTTAGTGGCCTTACTTGCAATCTACTTTGGTCCCACTTTTATTAATCCTATGTGGCACTACTAAGCCCCATTTTAGATTAATAATTACTTTAATTTAAGGTGTTTTAAAAATTTTAAAAGCCCATAAAAAATTAGATGCAAGAATAATTAAAATTAGGACTCAACAAGGCCCATGTCCAAAAAAACCTCAATTTTCCAAAAACCCTGATTTTCTAGACTTCTCATTTGTAAATAGGCCCAATGCCCATTTGCTTATTTCTTCTTCTTAATTCATCTTCCAATGATATCTCATATCATTAAAATATTCAATCTCATTGAATCTTCCTTAAACTCCTTTTATGTGTGTGACCTTATGGGTTTCCAGAACAATTTGGTAGTACACAGTGAATTAGAGTCCTAATCCAATTGGGACTTTATAGATTCAATCTTATTGCATCAATATCAATTCACCAATTGATATATCACTCATGTACAAGTCAAAAAAGGCATGTAGCCATGCATCATGACTACCCAAGTGCTAGAAAGTCAAGTGGTTTAACTTAACCCTTCCATATATAGTTACGATGCAATAAACTCCTTTCACCATCTTTTACCTCATCCAATTTTGAGTATGGACTTTTGTTAACTCATAGCTTAACTATGTATGTCTAATTAAGTCCTAAACATATTGTTCTAATAATTTCACCTTTATTCTAAAATGCCCTTTGTGAATCTTATTCACACATGGCATTTAACTTTTGCCAAAGATTCTAAAATAAAGATTACTCATTAAAACCATGAGATAAACTCCCTATTATAATCTTGGGTGGTGAGTCATTTGTTGATTACTATGCTATCTTCAAATATTTCATGCCATACCAAAGCACCTCACTATGTATACTTCTTGTTTAAAGTAAAAGCTTTGGAGTTAAAGTATGTTACTCCATATTTAAGATAGCTAGTGATCTTAAGACTAAGGATACCTGCACCACTGATATGATGAGATACCTTCACTAACATAGATTAAGTATCCATGTAAAGATCTTATGGTGGGTCTCCAATGTACTTACTTCCTAAGTAGGCATCCACATGTCTTAACTCTAAGCATCTCTATGCTTACAGCTTGTGACAACTATTGCTTGATCTAATCAAGAAGTATAACATGCGTTGATCTATCCATATTAATAATGTCCCATCTTGTTAATACTATTATTAGGGATATTTAGGTATATCACATTTGCATGCAATAAGAATCTCACATCATGAACAATTCATGATTTTCTCTGCATTGTGATTTTATAGTAGGGACTTTATAACATGGTTTAGGACATTGCAAACAACTATAAGTAATATATAAAAGTACCATGATATAAAGAGAAAAGCCTTTTACATTAATTTACAAGATTTAGACACATGAATATAAAACCTATTACATAAGCTCTTGGGCATACATTTAACACTTTCATCCTCCAAATAGAGACAAAAACCTTAGGTAAATAGTTTAGGATATTTTCATCTCATAATTTCTTTTGATTTCAAAATGGCTTCTTTTACTTTATTATCCCTTCATGGAACTTTTTTTAAAAGAGTTTTTTTGTTCCTTAACTCTCTGATTTCTCGAGCAAGAATAATTACAGATTCTTTTTCATACATTAAATCTATCTACATTTTAGTTTCTTTTCTTTTAAGGTTGGTGTAAGATTTTTTTCTATTTGTTATTGTTTTTAATCTATCTCTAATGATCCTTATCTTTTTTCCTCTACTTGTTGGGCTAATTTTAAACCTTCTAACTTACTTCCACTTAACTCAGTCTAAAATAATAGTGCTTTGCATTTCTTGCAATTAATGTTTTGTATGGTACCACTCCTATATTGGCTTAATAACTATTATTATAAGCAAATTCAACTAAAGGAATATATTGGTCTCAACTTCCCCCAAATTCTATGATACATCCTTTTAACATGTCTACAAGCACCTAAATACCCTCTCTAATTGGCCATCCATTTAGGAGTGAGAGGCTATACTAAATTGCAGCTTAGTCCTTAAGGTTGTATAGAGTTTTTACTAGAATTTAGAGGTAAACCTTGGGCTTTCGTCTAACACTATCAAAATGGATATACCATACAATCATACTATTTCATTGATATATGTCTTGACTAGCTTATCCAAGGAATCATTATCCCTAATTAGTAAAAAGTGAGCTGGTTTGACTAACAATCTACTATCAAATAAATAGTATTATTATTCTTTTAACATAATTAGTAACTCAGCGCCAACTTCAAAGTGACCTTATGCCCCTTCCATTATGGATTGAGAATAAGCTATAACAACCCAGATGGTATCTGATGCTCTACCTCCACTTATTGACAAGTCTAGTATCTGTTGACATATTTCATAATACCTCTTTCATCCTAGGCCTCTAATAATGTATTTTGAAATCATCATATAATTTAGTGCTTTCTGGATGCATAATGTGAAGGGTTATCATGAGCTTCTTTTAAAATCTTGCTCCTTTAAATCTGTATTCTCAAATTTATGAATTCTATCTTAAAAATATAAGCATCAACCTCCACCCTTTGATTTGACACTCATTTTACTCTATTATCAAACTATTTTTATTTTTGTCATAAACCGAACATCATTTTTCTATGCTTTTTACACTTATTTAATCAAGGATGGGCTAATTCTTAACTTTGCTATAAAAACTCCATCTTAGGTTAATACTAGGTAGGTGTTCCCTACCATAAATGCTAACAAAAAACTTCCCATTAAGTGCATTTACTGTTTTATTAGTTTTACCTGGGTGGCAATCAATAATACAATCATAATCCTTCACTAGTTCCATTCTATCTCCTTTTTCCAAAATCACTTATGAATTGGAAAATCACATGAAAATCCTTAACCTTCAGAGATGCCTACTTACCACCTCTATATACTTGATACATTGGGATTCTAAAACATCACCCAAAACCCTTTTATCAACCATCTCAAAGTCATCTCAAATATCACTATCCCAATGTAT
>CANXYI011662432.1:0-12396 GCA_948208565.1 Hura crepitans
AAACTTCCAAATTACTTTTCAACATTGCAAATATATCAAAACAATATAAAATAAATTCACAGAAGAGGTTATGATTAAATTAAAATATCTAGCACACAGGATTTGGATCACCGACACTGAATATAACGTAGTCTTATTACAGAATGTCACCGCCACAATGAAACTACGAAAAAAAAATCTCAATATAATGGATCCTTCTCGTGAATTATAAAATTGAATTTTGCAAAATTGACAATTTTAGTTTATTTTTTCAAATTAATATTTGATTTTAATAATAATAATAAAAAAAAAAAACCAAACGTAGTCCATATGGCAGATAGCTGACACCCAATACGACCCATTGCATCAAGCAAAAATAGTTATTAAATGCCAACAAAATGTCATCCCTTGTCCATTATTTTTGCCCTTTCCTCGCTATAAAACAGAAAAATAATTATTTTAATCGACTATCGATAGTTACTGATTTAGTGTGTAGATGCAGATGCGTAGAATTTATTTAATAATTTTATTTGATACGTAAAAATAAATATTAGCTATCAATACCTTTCCTATAATTTTGTCCTAAAAAAATAACATTTCGACTCTCTACTGATCTTTCGTCCCCACAACTGAGCTACACTTCTTACTTGCAATTTTATGCTTTTATACAGCATTGTTATACTTAAATTTATAATTACATTTTTTATTTTCAAAAAAAAAAAAAAAGAAATTGCCTCTAATCAATACAAGAAAAAGTATCCATCTTCTTTCGATTAAAAAAAAAAAATTGTCTTCTAGCTAGGGAGCAAAAAATAATTGGAATTATTTTTTTTCTTATCTAAATTGGTTTTGTACAATTTGTAAAGAAATAATTGATTTTATCAAAATTTTTAATTATTTGTACGAAGACTGAGGCCTTTTCCTTGATGCAATTAATCTTAATTTTTTTTAAGTATCATTTTACATCCACCTTGTTAACTAATAAATGCTCATATATAGAGTAATCAAGTAGAAACATCACTATTTAAAAAAAAAAAAAAAAGAAGAAGAAGAAAGGCCCCAAAGTTTGAAATTGCCCCTCATGTATCTCCAAATTTTCAATATCGTCCCTCATATTTGGTACTACTCAATATTTCATTTCATATTACGATTGTGAATCAATTTCTTCCATCTCTGTAACGACTATAATTTTTTTTTAGTTCTTACTTTTTAGACTCAAAATTCTAATTAAATCATTTAGAGGAGTGAAAATGATTTAATTTCCTAATATAAATGGCAAATTTTATTTTTTGTCAAATAGTATAAACGAAGAATTAACATAATGAGATTTCAAATAAAATATAAGGGAAAATTATAAATCCTTAAAAAAAAATCAAATAGGATATATCGGTAAAAGTGCAAACACCATAAACAAAAATGGAGCTTAGAAGAAAAGGGTTGGCAATGGTATACTAATTGAGTGACCCAATTTCATTCGAGAATAAAGAGTGTATTAAGAAAATGAATTTATATTTAATTTATTTTAAAAATTAATTAAAAAAAAGGATTATATATATCGAGCACAATCTTATAAATATATGTAGACACCTGTAAGTGATTCTAACATCGTAATTCATGATTTTAATATTATATTAATAACGTAAATTTATACTTAATTCACTTTAAAACTTAACTTAAAAAAATAATTATACATATCATTATAAAAAATATAATTATTTTGTCATTAACCGATTAGATATTAAACAGAGCCTTACCCAATTGCTCAAAAGGACAGCATGACCAAAATGATGATCCTTATATTTATTAATAGAATATTTGATTCCTCACTTTTATTTTTTAAAAACAACAATTGATTGAATCATATTTTATAAAAATTGAAAAGTTCAATGGCAATTTAAAATCATCTAAAAGGCTATAAGAAAAGAATATTTAGAATAAATGCAAATTCGTGTATAAAATTTTTAAATTATTTATAAAATAGATAGATATAGTATTAAAAAAAAATTAGGGGAAGGACAATCAAGTAATTTTGCCCAAAAGCAATAATCATTTAAACATTGTATCAACTTTCTTTCTTTTTTATTTTTGAAGGAAAAATGAGGATGGACTTTCTTTTTCAAGGCTGTTAGATCACAGTCACATGCATATTATTAAGTGTGCTGAGCTTAGCTTAGCTGTCCCGTACAAGATTTTAATTTTACACAGCATGCACATCTCAATTCCGAATAAGATATTTCTACAGGTTATGCTATTTTTATATTCAAAAGTCAAAACTAATATTAATTATTTGACCTCAAATTTTTTTAATTAAATACGGTAATTTATATTAAGCAATATTAAGATTAATAAGTTTTATTAAACTGAATTATTTTTATTCATCTTCGATAGTTTACCTGCTAAGATATTTACTGTTTATTATTTATTTATTTATTTATAATGAGAATAGTACAAGCACAATACTATGAATGTTAGAGTTTAGACATCGGTTTTTGATTGTTTGGCAGAATTTGTTTGGTTTAGATCTATCAGGGTGCTTTCAAACGTGATTGAAATTAAAAATAAAGAAAATAAAGTACTTTATTGGGTCATAATGATGCTAGATGAGTTTTAGAATAAGTCAGCTTGTCTTCTTTCTTCTTTTTTCTTTTTTTTGAAAAAAAGGTTTAGAGAAAACGATGGGGTAATAATAAGGATTGCGATCGAGGACGAAAGCAGATTAGACTAGTTTAAAACTTTAAATAATTGATCGACCTTGTTTTAGGGATGAGCATGGATTGGGACTGATCCCAACTAATTTGAATTCAAAATTTTTTCTTTTTTTAAATTCAAACCGATATTAATTAGAGTTCGGAATTCGAATCGAAAAGCTAAAAATAAATCGAGTTACAATCCGAAAAATATGAAAAATCTTAATTTCATATTTTTTCAAAATTTCATTAATATGACGTCAAGAATACTTAAAATAATGTCATTTCACAATTGTTATATTATAAGGCACGTGTTGGGATCAATTTGAGTTAAGCAAGGTTTCAATCCGATCCGAACTCAAAATACACATTTAATCCCTTAAAAGTTTTAACTTGAACTAATTTGAACCCATCAAATTAATCAAGTCGATTCGATTTTTGTTCACCTCTACCCTACTTGACTAAACAATTAGAAATAAAAAAATTACACCTTACCAAAAAGGAAAAATATATGATATTTACATTTACTATTCACCAAAGTGGTGTATTAAAAGTTAATATCATTAAAAAATATAGTCTCGTTTCTTTATATATATTAAAAATTTTGTTTTTTTTAAAATCAACGGCAATCCATTGAAGCAAGTCTACAACGATGCATGAAATTAAGAAGTCAAAAACATGATTCTAGACTTGGAGGCCAACATGAGAGGTAGTAGCTCATGCTAGAGTATGAGCGACTATGTTTGCTTGCCTCTTAACCAAGAGAAATATCACTTCTTTTAAGCAATTCTTTACAATCCTTAAAGACAACCCCTAATTCAGACCAGTTAACATCACTAGATTAAAGCTAAAAATACCAATTGTGCATCAACTTCAGTTAACCTAGAACCAACAAAATTAGCACTTGCCTATTCAAGTGATTCATGAATAGTAAGGGCTTCACCCATGACGGCATTTGCCACATTTTTAAGCAATTTGACATAGGTTAGAATGATGTGGCCTTCAACTCTTCTCACAACAGCTCCAAAGCTACCATGTTATTATCCTTTAAAAAAAAAAAGTAGCATCTACATTACATTTCCATCGTCTTGAGGAGGGCACCCATGAGGAACTATTTGCTCTTTGAGAGGAAGGCAAAGATATAACCTATTTCTTATTAAAGTAGTAGATCGCCAATCCCGAAGAAATCCTAAAGCTTTGGAATAAATTACGCTAGGAGATAAAATAACATTTTGCCAAAGTAATAGATTCCTTGCATTCCGCAACTACCACACTATCATGCAGAAACAAGCAAAATCTAATCGAGAACTATAGAGCGAATTGGAAATGAAAATTAAAAAATGCCCAGTCTTGACAAGAAGCACAAAATCTGATAGATCCCAACATGTTATGGCCTTTAGACAATCAAGAATCACATGCGTTAAATCCTCAATAGATCCATGCACGAGGCAACAATTATCCATGCTAATACCCTTTTCAATTAACCCTGACTTTGGGGGAAGAGTATTATGCATGGCACGCTAGACAAAATTCTTCACCTTTAAGGGCACCCTTAATTGTCGCAAGTAATGCCAATTAAATATAACCAAATTCGTGTTGGATTTTAGCACTTTAACTAAAGTACATAAACATTAAGTTTCTTATAGTTAAAAAAATAGTTCAAAGTGGTTAGATGTCTATAAAGCATATTCGGACAAATTTCATGATTTCAAATTCGCTTACTAAGGAATTACCATCCAAAATCTTTCATGAGCACACTGCTCATGTGGGTATATCATTTAAGGATATTCAATTTTAATAGGAATTTGTAACTTTGTAATTTTGTTTTTTTTTTATGGACACATTTCAATAGTTTATGGATATTTCAAGGATTTTTTTTTGTAGAAATAAAGTTTTTTTTTCAATTATTCACATTTTGATTTTGGTATAGCTTGATCTCACTAAAGTTTAAGGTGGACTGGTTGGAAATAGACATATTTATATCACATTACATGTAATTTTCATGCTATACATCTATACTTGATCTATGTTTTTTATTATGTTAATATATGATTAATGTTGGATTTTTGTTACGATGAGTGTAACAAAGTCGCATTGGTTCTATGTTGGCATAATTGATGGACAAGATTATTGGGAATGCCTTTTATTATAATAATAAGTCTTGAGCTCATAAGATCATATCATGACATGCAATTATAAAGTGAAATATATATATATATATATATATATATATATATATATATATAGAGAGAGAGAGAGAGAGAGAGAGAGAGAGAGAGAGAGAGAGAGAGTACAAGAGGGAGATTGTTGGATATGGATTGTGCAATACCTCTTACCCGATTCTGTCGCCAAACATGACTAAGAAGTGCGCATATAACATGCTATCCAATCTCTACTTATATAATGTCATTTTTAGACATCTTATCATACTTGACTAACACATAAAAATATGAGTTTTCAAAAAAAAAAAACTTTTCAAAACCGAGTTACATATTCAAAAATTAGGAATTCTTATGCCAAAATATCGATAGCATAATGACTGTCTCAGGCACTATTCCAAATTTTGAATAGTAACCTATAAAAAAGAAAAACACTTCTAAAGTATTTCACAATCATTTTCTCATCTCCGTGATCCTTCTTATCACTCCAAACCATCATCAATATCAACACAACCTCAACCTCAGAAAGAGGCAAATCAAGCATAAAACCATTCAAAGCATTTAAAATACAATTACAAAACCATATATATATTACAATTTCAACACTCTATGATTTAGGCCCAAGACTGATTGCATCCAACATAAGAGTGCACTTTCTATTGTTTATACATCTCATAATTTAATTACAAATAGCAAGATATACCAAAAGAATAGTCTTCTCTTACTTGTCTGGATATCCCAAGGCTTGGGCTTAATCATCCACCTTACCTATGCATCGCAAATAAAACGATGCGCTAAGCGAATTGCTTAGTGGTGTAATTGAAATAACTTTTGCACAATGCCATAATTATACTTATTTTCTTGATTATGCATGATTGAACTAATCATAATTATGATAAACATAACATCATTCATCTCATGTACATGCATCATCTATCATAAGGAATTAACATGTATATAAGGCACATTGTCATATAATATACTAGATGTTATTCATACATGTTATCCATGGTTTTACATAATGCAAATAATGCATTCTTAATGACATTCATCATTCATATGGCATAAATTGAACAGTGTATATAAAAGATCATTTATTCTCTTGTTATGCTATTGAGATTGTTCTTGTAATATACAAAACCTATGGATAACGAGATCATCATATGCAGTGGCTCACATTTTGGACCTGATCGGCTGTTGCACTAATGTAGATGTACAGTGATCCCTACTGGACCTAAACAACTGCTGTACCTGCGTAGACACATGCAATGGCCCCGTGGGACCTAAATAGCGGTTGCACCTACGTAGAAACCAAAGATCATAAAACATAGGTTTTTGGGTCAGACTAAAAATGGACTCATAACAAATATCAAGCACCGAAGTGCCCTAATAGCTGCTATCTATCTCTAGTTGATCGGCTAACTTATCCACTCTGGGTTGTTACTCAGATGAGCTATTTTCATATCTTATTTATTTCATCATTATATTATAATTTAAGTAACTCACTTTAACATTAGCATCACCATAATTTGATGAAATTGGGAATATTGGATCATTTCCCATATTTCAAAAATTAAGCCTAAGCTCACATGCATAAATCACTTACATGAGGCACACATTTCCATAACATGCTCACATACACATTTTAACATCAAAACATCCATTTCTCACTTGTGAGCACATGTCATCAATTTCATGTTCATTTTAAAGCAATTACATTCATTAAGAACAAATAGGCCATTCGGCCACTATATGTGTACCCCTTTGCATTCATGCCATATTTCTGAACATAACTTCATCACTATCATCAATCAGCAATCATGCAACTCATTAGTCATCCTATTCAGCCAAAACAAAAACAAGCATCAAAGTATGTCTTTCTTTTCGTAACATATCAAATTTCACTTTTATATGTTCTCATTAGGCCATAAATGCTTAAAGTTTAATTTTTAGCTAACATGGTGTATAATGTATTACATTCATACATTCATGTTCCATACACAAAGTCATTATTTCATACATACATACATACTTCATTTAAAACTTTTCTCACACTCTATCAGGTACAATGACCTCAACAATCCATTCACCAAGTCTATTTATGTGCATTAATCATCATATACATACTATCAACCTCAAATGACCATTTGGCCAAAGCTTCACACACACATACATAATGCTTTTTCATCCAACTTCCTCACATCACATGTTCAAGAATCATAATTCATTATTAAAAGTCCATATGTGCTAAATTACCTATTCATGATAACAACCACACTTATACACATTCTCAAGGCCATTCGGCCATCAATGTCCATACACGCACAACACCATTTCTTCCCCCATTCAACATACATTCACAATCTATTTTATCCTTTAATCACAATTTACATGTTAATTATCCATACAAATAATGAACTCTCACTTATACATACATATGCACACTTACATACAACATGTATAAGTTAGGGCATGTAATAAATACACTAGTTAAGTTAATTACACATACCTATCATGTCCAAAATACTCCACGAGCCTCGACTAAACCTTTGTTTTGCCCTTATCACGAGCCCTATCTAATTGGGTAATTGTCCATTACAGATTCGATTTAGAAAAATTCGTATAAATTCATACGATCACCAAAAATTACAAAATGACCACATTAAATGACTCTTGGGCACCTCTAGATTAAGGAAAAAATATTGGTTCTTGAAAATTCTTACCCCAACGAAAAAGTATCACTATTCACCCAACTCAATTTTAGGAGAAATCATTCGATTTTCTTCAAGATATTCACTTAAAATCACGTCTAAAGGTCGTGGGGACACTATATATTCTATCAAATGAAAGAAATGGAGGCTTAAATGGAGGTTGAATGGCCAAAAATAGAGGAGAAACCTCTCTATAGTTGACTTTTTTTGGTGGAGGAAAAAGAGAGAGTTTTTGGTTATGGGTTTAACACAAATAATATGCAATTTGACCTTTATATAGTTTCTAATAAAAATCCCTTTTTGAACCATTTCCTCCAATTTTTCTCTCCCACTTTGAACTTTCATTAATCTCATTTAACCATGAAAAATTAAATTAATTAAGGCCACACAACACTCTAAAAATCGAAGCTCAAAAATAGAAAGAAACCGAATTAAAATGCCTTATTTATGTTTCTTGATATTCAAATAAAATACTTTTCGACCTATAAAAGTTTTGATTTTACTGCCATTAGGCTAATTAGAATTTTTTAGTATCTGGTTATATAAGTCTTGAAATTTTATGAGCAACTTTGAAAATATTTTACGGTTTTGCTTTGCCTTAGTTACTATTCACAAGACAATACTGTAAAAATTTTCTAGCATTTTTAACCAATCAAACAATTTTTGATTGATTTCAAACTTTGCCCAAAACTATTTTATGATTAATACTTTGATTTGGTAGCTTCACTACATCCTGAGTCTCGATAACACTATTTATCCTGGGAAAATGCTATTCACAAAAGCCAGGATTTTTGGGTCATTACATTACTTTCCCTCTTAAAAGAAATATCGCCCTCAACATTACCTGGTTCAAACAAATGAGGGTATTATTCTCGCATTTGAGCTTCTGTTTCCCATGTTGCCTCTTCTATTCCATGATGCTTCCAAGTAACCTTTACTAACGGAACTGTTTCATTTTGCAACTCATTGACCTCTCTAGCTAGGATTCTAACAAGTTATTCTTCATATGATAGATCTGGTCTCACCTCAACCTCTCCTACTAATAAGACATGTGTTAGGTCTGATCTGTATCTTCTAAGCATAGAGATGTGGAAGACATCATGAATCTGTTGAAGTTCTAGTGGCAATGCTAGTTTGTAGGCTACTGGCCCCACACGTTCTGTCACTTCGTATGGCCTAATAAACCTCGTACTTAACTTTTCTTTCTTGCCAAAATGTAACCACCTTCTTCTAAGGTGAAACCTTGAGAAATACCTAGTCTCCCATTTCAAACTCCATATCTTTCCTCTTGAGATCAACATAAGACTTTTGTATGTTAGAAGCTGCTTTCAATCTATCCCTGATGATTTTTACCTTATCCTCTGCATCTTTGTTCAAATCTGGTCCTATAAGCTTAGTTTCACTAGGCTCATTCTAGCATAATAGTGTTCTGTACTTCTTTCCATACAACGGCTCATAAAGAGCCATTCTTAGACTCGCTTGATGACTGTTATTATAGGCAAACTCTGTTAATGACAAATAGTGATCCCAGCTACCCTTAAACTCGATGGAATAACTTCTCAACATGTCTTCAAGCACCTGATAAAAATGCTTCATCATAAGCATAACAACATATATATCTTAACATCAAATCACTCAAGTATCAAAAGATTACTTGAATGACTCTTTTTTACTGTAAGTTAATCTACAGATGAAATGTTGTGCTGAAACTCAATCGAGTACCTAAGGCATTGTGAAGTTTCTTCCAAAACCTTGAAGTAAATCATGGGTCCCAATCTAATATAAATGAATACGACGCTCTATATAACTTGACTATCTCATTTATGTATAACTCTGTAAGCTTTTCCATTGAATAGTCCATCCTTACTAGTATGAAATGAGTTATCTTGATGAGACAATCCACCACAACCCATGCTAAATCATGCTTATTTCTTATCATAGGCAACCCAACTACAAAGTCCATATTGACTCTATCCCATTTCTATTCTAGAATTGCTATAGGATGTAGCAAGCCAAACAAAACTTGATGTTCTACCTTCATCTGTTGACAAGTGAGGCATTTAGTCACATATTCTAACATATATCTCTTCATATCGGGCCACTAATATGACAACTTCAAATCTTAATACATCTTCGTGCTACCAGGATGCATAGTATAAGGAGCATTATGCGACTTATCCAAAATCTATTTCTTCAGCTCTTCAATATCTAAAACATATATTCTGTCATGGTAATATAAATAACTATCACTCTTCATTTCATACTTAGTGGGCTTCCCCTCTTAGATAGCACTTATCACATTCATCAACCTATGATCATCCTTGTTACCATCTTTAACTTGTTGAAATAGACTTGGCTTGACTTGCATATATGCCAACAAAGTATTGTTAGGCACAAATTAAAGTCTAACATTCATGGCTTTCATGGTTGTCATGAATTTTTTACCCAATGCATCAGCCACTACATTGGCCTTACTAAGGTGATAGTCAATCATACAATCGTAATCCTTAATTAGCTTTATCCATCACCTCTGTCTCAAGTTCAAATTCTTTTGTGTCGGAAGATACTTCAAACTCTTATGATCCATGTATATGTAGCACTTCTCACTATAGAGATAATGTCTCCATATCTTTAATGCAAATACTATTGCTACCAACTTCAAATCATGAGTAGGGTAGTTCTTTTCATGTGGCTTTAACTACTTAGAAGCATAGGCAACCACATTGCCTTATTGTATCAGAACACAACCCAACCGATTATATGAAGCATCACTATAAATGATGAAGTCCTTCCTAGAAACTGGTTGAACTAAAATCGGAGCTTCTGTCAACATTGCCTTAAGCTTGTCAAAGCTCTCTTAACATTTGTCATTTTAGACAAACTTGACATCTTTTCTTAATAGATGAGTTATAGGTGTTACTATTAAAGAAAAGCCCTTGACAAACTGTTTGTAATAGCTAGTCAGTCTAAGGAAACTCTGAATCTCTATAATGTTTCTAAGTGGCTTCCATTTCATAATTGCTTCTATCTTACTGGGACCAACCTGAATCCTTTTTGCAAAAGCAATGTGCCTAAGAAAAGACACCTTACTAAGCTAAAACTCACACTTTTGAGTTTAACATAAAGCTTTTCTTCCCTCAAACCTATAAAACTATCCTCAAATGTTGTTCATGTTCTTGAAATAAACCAAGATATCATCAATGAAAACAACCACAAACTAATCCAAATACTGTCTATAAACTCTATTCATTAAATCTATAAAAGTTGCAGGTGCATTGGTAAGCCCAAATGGCATTACCAAAAACTCACAGTGGCCATATCTTGTTCTGAATGTTGTCTTCACCGCATCAAACTCTTTCTCTCAATTGATAATATCTAAACCTTAGATCAATCTTGGACAACACTCCTACACCCTTAAGCTAATAAAAAAAGTCATCAATCCATGGCAACAGATATTTGTTCTTAATGGCCACTTTGTTTAGTTAATGGTAATCCATATATAACTGAAGATCTTTCTTCTTCATAAACAGCACCGATGCTCCCTAAGGTGAAACACTAGGCTTGATAAAACCTTTATCAAACAGTTCTTAAAGTTGTATCTTTGATTCCTTTAACTTGACTAGAGCCATTTTGCAAGGAGCTATGGATACCGAAGCAATGCTAGGTAACACTTCTATACTAAACTCGAGTTCCTGTTCTGGAGGCAAACAAAATAACTTTTTTAGGAATACATCCATAAATTCTGACACCACTACTATGTTACCAGCTTTCAGCTCCCCACAATGGGTATCAAACACATGCGCTAAGAAGGCTTGACAACCCTTCTTTAATAGACACCTTGCTATCACTACTGAGATCACATTGGACAGAAAATCTGTCATTTCACCTATTATTATAACCTCAGCTCCATCTTTAGCCTTAAGTGTCAACCTCTTTAACTTGCAATCTACTATTACCTGATACTTAGATAACCAATCTATGCCTAATATCATATCAAACTCATCAAACAATAGCTCATGATGTCTAGAACCCGTACTTATCCTCTATTTCTCATAAAATTAAGGCTAGGTACAAGTTCTAGATGTCATAAGGATCATTTTCCATATAATATTCAAAAGATTTTGGTGTGTTTTGGGTGAGAATTAAAGAAAAGAAGGGAAGAGAGAGATGGCTTAAGGTGGCATTGGCTTTTTTGAGAAATGGGGAGGAAGATAAGCCTAGCTTACTACCATACACATGCACACACTCAATCTCACTTATGTTATGATAATGTATAGTCCATATTACACCATGTGGTGATCAAATGGCCCCGATTAATTCTATTTATGTTTTAAACTTCAAAAATGTAAAATAATTTCTAGAGGTCTCTAAAATATGCCAAAAATTAATGAATCTCTTAATTAAGAGGGCCCCTAAAATCTCGAGCCAAAATTCCAAAGGGAACTATGTTAACTATTCACTTGCATAATTAAGAAATTTT
This sequence comes from Hura crepitans, assembly GCA_948208565.1. NCBI lineage: Eukaryota > Viridiplantae > Streptophyta > Magnoliopsida > Malpighiales > Euphorbiaceae > Hura > Hura crepitans. Next base: position 12,017 of record CANXYI011662432.1, read on the forward strand.
TATTAAATACCAATCGACCTCAAAAAATTCTAATTCCTTTACCATTGGATTATTTATAATTTTTTACCTTTAGGATATATTATATTTAGGTCAATTTAGGCACATCTTGGGTATTTTTTGACACGATGTGAACTAAGGCCACTATTCACTAGATATTAGTGTAAAATAATTTATTGGTTTAGTGAAAAGTGTTAATTGCTTCATTTTCATTATCATTTTATCCCTCAAAGTTTTACGACTAGTATTCCCCTTTGTGACCCAGTATGACCTAGCCACTCGAGAAATACTATTCATTTCTCGAAAGGCACTGTTCATGAAATCAGGATTTTCGATCATTACAGTAGCATATTATATAATAGACACACCACTAAGCTGTAAAG
>CANXYI011662439.1:0-10741 GCA_948208565.1 Hura crepitans
TGTGCCAACCCAACTGAGGAACTCCCAATGCTCATCCAGACTCATTAAGATCTCTATAGCCCCATCAACCAGTAAGCGAAGTAGTTTGGTGAACCGTAAAAATGACATATGGTATCTGGTCCTAAGAGCGACCAATTGGCACAGGCATGACCTAGATGTGCCCATTGGAAGTGGAATGTGCTTAAGAACTCCAAAGTGATGGCAAGGTATGTGGTACACCTATGAAAATAAAACTCTCACCATACTGCTTATGCTAGTAGCTAGTCTACCATCTCGAGCATGCCTAAGTCCCTGAGGGTCTGTGTGCACGGGTAGTGACGTTCGATTTATGTAATGGTCAAGAGGCATCGGAACTGCTTGACCTCCTTATCAGTAAGCCATCCTGGTATAACCACATGGTCGGGTATGGGTTGCTGACATAGGCAGCTCTATTGGCATTGTGGAGGCATGGTTGTGTGTATATATAATGTTTCGATGCAAAGGTAAAATGGTGAAAGTGTAGGAAAATGACAAAATTGGAAAAAAGTGGCCTCAAATAAAAGTCAGTCAGAAATAGCCATTTTTGTTAGGGCAAAATGGCTATTTTTGCTTCTGGAAAATAGCTGTTTTGAGCCTCGAAAATGGCCATTTTGCTTGAAGCAAATGGCCATTTTTGGCAGCATAAAAAATGCCCATTTTCAAGAGGAAAATGGCCGTTTTTATGAAAAAAATGCCAGTTTTTGCCCAAAATGCCTGTTTTTTAGTTATTAAGCTATAAATGCACTAATGTATGCATAGATCCTCATGCCACTTGAGTTTTTCCATTTTTTACAGCAATGGGTGATAAATTTCTTTAAAGACCTTATAAGATTCTTGATTTTCCTTCCATATGGTAACTTCTATTCTGGCTCCCTAAAGCAGTTTGAAATTTCTTCAGAGAGTTTATTTTGATCCGTCTTTTTTCAAAGTTGCTACCTAATTTTGGGTTCCACAATTCCATGTCTTTCGATTTTCTCATCAAGACTTATGCCCTCTGTCTAAAGAGTTTCCTGCAATCCTAGGAGTGTTTTATTCATCCGATACATCGCCTCACTGTCTGACTTGCGTTCTTCATTACCCGTATGAAGTGGTTGACACGCTAGGCATACTACCATCATTGGCTACTAGATGGGTCCTAATGAGGGAACCAATCTCTTTAAATGCACTGTTAGCCTATGCTGAAGGCTATACTAACATTCCATCCCTTCATGCATGCGTATACTTATTCATCTTTTTCTCTAAGTATCTAACAATTTCATCTGAAGGCCATTTTAAAGATTATCAGCTATTTAGTGTGGTCAATGGCTCAATGAAGGGATTGAACCCCTTTCCCTTAATCCTTACCGAGACAATCCTTGGCCTCGATGTTGTGTAGTCGGAAGAATTTGAGTTCTTCTAAGGGAGTCCACTTCTACTTTAGGTTTTTTTTAAAAGAATAGACTACCGCTAAAGGGCTTTTTACCCTATCCTTTAGTATTTTTTTGTCTAGAAAGTCCTTTCAAGTTTTATTCCTAGCAGACTTTTGAGGGTAGATTGCCCTTGCAAGTTTTTACCTTATCCCCTGCTTGACTCTTGCTTAGGACGCCTTTATAGGTTTTCATTCCTAATAGGTTTTTTTTAGGTTGGTTACAAAAAATAACTTTACCTATTAAATAACTCTTCCCCTCATATCTTTAGGTCTTATAATTTGAAGCATTTTCTGTCTCATGCCATCATGCATTGTTTTGCAGATGTTGAGTAATAGGTCCTTTGGTTGGGTGCTTTAACCAATAATAACATAAGTTTCAGGAACTCTTGGATTCCCTTACAGTACGTGTGGCATAATGGCATATCAAATTGTGTTCCTTTAGTCAGCTTTCATAAGGTTACTTTTTACATCTTTGATCGATGTGTGAGGTAGTTTGGCAAGACTTAAGATATTGTTACTCACCTATTTTCCTTTAGAGGAGAGGATTTATCTGTTACCTTTATTACTGGTTATCGTGACCCATGAAAGTAATTACCTCTGAAGAAAAATATTCTACCCAAGTCTATTTACAATTTTCGAACTTTTGATCCATATAAGGAATGGGTAATAGGCCCTTCTCAGGATCATCGAACTCGATGGCTGAAGATAGATGATGAAAGTAGCAATAAGAGGTAGAAGATTTGAATTTTTTTGAACTTGTGTATAATATTCCATTTCTCTTGTTTAAAAGATGTTTAACTATGCTTATTAAAGTGGTTTTATCTATCTGTATCATATTCGCATTTTATGATAATAACAATAGGACATTAACGCAACAACACATTTCCTCTTTTAATCAAGGGAGATCTTAATTACATCTTAAACTCATATCATTAATTAGCCCTCACGGGTTTTATTGATTGACCATTTTCTCTTATCCTCTAATTGTTGTATAGGATGCCTTTTTTCTTAGTGAGGCCACCGTTTTTCGATTTTTGATCCGCAGGGCTATTTTTCTCTTCTTTTTCTCATTCATTTGTTTTTAGCCATAAAACTTTTTTAATCTATCCATATTCACTGGCTCTTTGAACTTGTTTCCATCACAATCTATAAGAATTGCGATGCCTCTTGATAATATTTGCTTAAGGATGAATGGTCCTTCCCAATTTGGTTTGAACTTCCCTCTCGGATTAGTTAGACCTGGCCTTATCTGTTTGAGAAGTAGCCCATCTTTCTTTCAACTTGTGATTCTTCACCCTTTTACTAAAGGCTTGTGCCATCCTTTTCTGATAAATTTGACTGTGATAATTAGCTTTTAATTGCTTCTCGTCTAGCAAGTTCAACTATTAGAACCTTTGTTCTATCTAAGCTATCTCAAAAATCTCTGCTTCTATTACCACTCTTAATGACTGGAGTTCAATCTTTACCAGAAGTATAATCTATCCTATACACTAAAGAGAATGGAGTAGCAGCTGTTGAAGTTCAGATTGTAGTCCTATATCCCTAAAGAGTAAAGGGAAGTTTATTAGCCCAATCTTTGCAAGTTACAACTATCTTAGCCAGGATATTTTTAACATTTTTGTTCACTGCTTTGATTGCTCTATTGGCTTATGGTCTATAAGTAGAGGATTTATAGTGTTGTATCTTGTACTTCTGTAACAGTGCCTTTGTCTCAGCCTGAAATTGGACACCGTTATTTGAGACTATATAGTGTGAAACCCCTTATCTACGGATCACATTCTTTTCTATGAATTTAGCCATATCTCTTGCTCATAACTTTTTAAAAGATTTTTCTTTGACCCATTTCGAGAAATAATCGATGGCTACCACTATAAAATGTTACCCATTAGAGGCTATCAGATATATCTCCAATTATATCGATCCCTCATGCAGTAAATGGCTAAGGGGATGATAAACTGTGTAGTTTTGTCACTAGCATGTGTCCTAAATCCCCGTACTACTGATACTTATGGCACTTTTACACATACTTTGAGTAATCATGGTCCATAGTAAGCCAAAAGAACCTTTGAGACATGATCTTTTTGGCTAACCCTAAATCATTCATATGTGTGCTATAGGACCCTGCATCTATTCTTCCATGGCATTTTTTACTTCCTTCTCCTCTAAGCAACGGAGCTGAAGATTGTTTACTTGTCTTTTGTATAAGATCCCATCTACACTAATGAATTAAGTTGATAGTTTCCTCAATACCCTCTTATCTCTGTTTGTAGCATCTTATTGGAATTCTCTATGCTCTAGGTAATTTTAGACATCGTAAAACCACAACTTATCTTTTTCCTATTCTATTTCCATTATCTACCCTGTCTCATAGCAAGGCTTTTCAAAACTGGAAACAATTACTAGTTTCATGATTACCCCTTTTGGATTATCCCATATAAAGACTAGGGTGGCTAATGCATTTATTAGTTGATTCTTATCTCTAGGAATATGATGAAAGGTGCACATTTCAAATTGTTTGCTGATAGATCTCAAGTACTCTGCAAAAGGCATTAATCTTTCTTCACGAATGGTCCATTCTTTATTGGTCTGCTACAATACTAAAGATGAATCTCTGAATACCTCTACCGTCTTTGTACCAAGAGCCAATAATGTCTCAAGCCCGAATATGCAAGCTTCATATTCTGCCATGTTATTTGTAACTTTATGTCTTAGCTTTTTAGCTAGTAGTAACTTTTCTCCTTCAAGGTTTATTAGAATTACTCTTACTCCTGCTCCTTTACTATTTACCGCCCCATCAAAATAAATATGCCACCCTTAGACTATAATTAAGTTCAAATTTTCATCTGGTAATTTAAACCCCAATTGCTCACGTTCTAATGGATGAGTGGCTAGAAATTTTGTTACTGCCCACCCTTTTATGGTCTTCCGTGTTATGTACTGGATATTGAATTCTTAGAGTAAGAGAAGCCATTTACTCTTTCTTTCTACCAAAGATGGACCTGCTTGAAGATATGTTAGTGGATTGTGTTTGGATACTACCTGTATCGTATATGATTGGAAATAGTGCTTCAATTTCTTTGAAGTCCACACTACTACTAAACAAATCTTTTCCACTTTTATGTACTTGGCCTCATAAGGAAGAAACTTCTTATTCAAGTAGTAAATTGCAAACTCAACCCTTAGCTTATCTTCCTGCATTACCATAGCCCTAACTAAGCTTTTTTCAATAAACAAATAGAGAATTAGTGGCTTCATATGCCTTGGCAGTTGTAAAACCGGTGGGTTTAGCAGATATTCCCTAATTATGTTGAAAGCTTTTTGACAATTATCATTCCACTTGATCAGTTGGTTCTTTCTGAGAAGTTTAAAAAGAGGCTCACATATGGTGGTGAGCTTGGCTATAAACCTGCTAATGTATTGTATCTTGCCCCAAAATCCCCTTATCTTTTTTCCTTCATTGTAACTGACATTTCTCTAATTACTTTGACTTTATCAGGGTTTACCTCAATTCCTCTTTGACTTATAATATGTCCTAAGAGTTTACCTGAAGTTACTTTAAAGACACTTTTTTTTGGATTCAAACATAAATTGTATTTATCTATCCACTTAAGGAACTTTTCTAATGCCTCAAAATGTCCTTCTCTCATAGTAGATTTAATCATCATATCATCGACATATACCTACACTTTTTTGTGAATCAGGTTATCGAGAATTCTTGAAGCCATCCTCTGGTATATAGCTCTAGTATTCTTTAACCCAAAAGGCATAACCCTATAGTAAAAGGTATCCCATTCCATGATAAAAGAAGTTTTTATCTTGTCTATTATCTTATTTAGAATCTAATTATAACCGATATATCCATCAATAAAACTGTACATTTTACACATTACTGCGCTATTAACCAGAATGTCTATATAATGTAATAAAAAGTTATCTTTTGGGTAAGCTTTATTTAGATCCCTATTATCTATGCACATCCTAACTTTACCATCTTTCTTGGCGACCAATAACATATAGGCTAGCTAGGTCAGATACTGCACTTCTTCCAAGAACTTGGCTTTGATTTGTTTGTGCACTTCTTCTTTTATCTTCTCTGCCTATTTTGGCCTCATTCTCCTCAACTTCTATTTCACCAGTTTTGCTTTTGGTTACATGTAGATGGCATGCTCAGCTATTTCACTATCCACCCCAGACATGTCTTTATAGGTCTAGGCAAAATTTTTTTCATATTTTTTAATATTCTCTTAAATTTAATTCTCTCTTCAGGAGTTACATCGGATGCAATTAAGATCTCTTTAGGATTTTCATTAGCACTAAGATTAAACGAGGTAGTATTGATTATATTAATGTCAAATGTCTTGATTATCATTATGCATGATGCAATTAGATGAGATATCACAAAAATAAGCAAAATTGTTCATCTTATTAACAAAAGAAGTGGAAATATCATTATCAAAGAGCTCGGGTACATATAAATTCTTAGAAAAGTCTTTAGGAGGGTTTTCTTCTTCCACTTTCTTCTTTCCCTTATCTTAGATCATGGCAATAGTCAAAATCTCTTATTTAGGCTCGACTTCCAGATTGGCTAGGTTGGTCATGACTTCTTCATCCTAAAAGTCCAAAGTGGCTTTTACTTTATTTGTAGCCCAGTCAAATACATCACTAAAAATTTCAAACCTCAGTACAACCTGCCTTTAATGATAGCCGACTTTGATTATCCATAGTAGTTGACATTTCCCTCAGCTCAAACAAAAATCCCTTCTAGTGGTGGGATACCCTTTCTTGTCTTCTTTGGCTTTAAAATCTCTTTTGTGTATCCTAACCCTTTCGATCCTTTTATCCCTTCTACTGAATGGCTAAGATTAAACAATTTAAAGCATGTCCCAAACTAGTACTAAGTAAATAGTTCATCTTTTTTAACATATTTACCACCTTGGGATCATCCTCTTCTTCTTCTGAAAAGATCCTAGCAATATAAAAACCATTAAAAGGCTGGTTGGCTATCTTAAACATCAAAACTAGATTCTCCCTCACCACCCTAATTGTCACTATCTCACTATTATGAAGGATTTTTATCATCTGATGCAGTGTCAATAGAATCCCTCCCAACTTATAGAACCACGGCCTTCCCAGAAGTAGAGAGAAATTCACAGGTATATCAAGCATTGCAAACTCCACATCATCTATAATTATCCCTATATTGACCTTGACTTTGAAAGTTCCATATGCCTATTTCTTAATATTGTCATAGGCTATGATGGTGAGTTTAGACTGAGAGATCATTGAATCTTCAATCCCATACGTGGCTACTACTTTAAGTAGGCACACATTGATTGGTGACCCATTATCTACCATTACAAATGCCGTGTGCTTATCATTGACTTTAGCTTTTATGTATAAAGGATAGTTGTGATGATGCCTTTTAGGTGGAAGATCTGTATTAGAGAAGCTGACCATTGTATTTTCCTCTTTTTTTACCATTGCCACTAGCTCAAATGGCGATATAGTTGTTGAAACTATTATAGCACATAAGGCTTCAACCACCTTTTATCTATAAAAGGATGATTGACACAACAGATCTCAGATTGAAATCTATGCAGGAGTCTTTTTTAGTTGTTTTATTACTGGATCTTCTTCTTTTTCTATAATTGGGGGAATTGGTTCCTTATCTACCTTCGGCATTACTCGACCACTTCGGGTTACTGCTTTGATCTCTCCTTTCTCACGCAATTTTTGCTTCGAATTTAAATCCACCCATAAGTCCTAAACCTATTCTTTTGGCTCACTTTTACTATCTGTAACCCATATATCTATCAGACAAATTAAACCCTGACTTGATTCAGTCCTTCTCTCCACTGTTAGGTAATCATTTCCATATAAGTCTTGAAGTATATACCATTATGGCAAGCTCGAACTGACTATGTTGACAGGTGAAAGAACATTCAAATAAGCACCCTGACCCTTTTATCTATTCTCTGGATCAAGGATTTGTCTTGAATCAATCAAGTCTTGAATTTTATCCCTCAAAGTGCGATAATTATCTACGTCATAGCCTGTATACTGATAGTATAAGTCTAATCTATGATAAGCCTGGCTTTCATTCCTGACAGGTTTAGAAGGAATAGGTTAAAGTTTTCCTTCTTTTTGAAACCATTTCAGGCTTTACCTAAGTTCGAATAGTGTCTAGTTATAGCAGATACCTCATCAGTCTTACCAAAATTGGTCTTGCTAAAACCCGTTCCACTTATGCTTCTATTATTTGTATTCCTTCGATTATTAAATCCTCTCAAGTTTTTTTTCTGCTCATTGTACTCTTCTTCCAAGTCTATCACTATATCCTTTAATGATTCCCAGTCTTTACGCCCTTTTGCTTTTAACCCATCTTTTAAGTATGGGTTAGCATTCTTGATGAACATGCAGATCTGATCCGATGTTTCTGGCTTTTTTCTCATCTCCAGAACCCTAGTCCTCCATCTCGACAAGAACTCCATGAAGGTCTCATTGGGTTTTTGCTTAAGCAACTCGAGGTCTTTTATTGTAACCTTTATGTGAGTGTTGCAGTCATATTGGTTGATGAAAGCTTCTGTGATCTTACCCCTTCTTCTTTTACTTTCTTTTCCAACCTGTGGTACCAGTCTAGTGCTTTCTCTTATAGCTTCAGGCTGAAATAAGCCACCTTCTACTTTGCGCTAAGTTTTGTGCCTTTTATGACTATGGCGTACTGCTTAACATGTGCCTTTAGATTTATTATCCCTTCAAACTTGGGCAGTTTCAACATTTTAAATTTTAAAGGTAGCATCTCTTTAGACTCTAGGGTGAGTTCATTAGGGTTTAGACCTTTGGCCATAGTGATAAGCCTGGCCATTGCCTCTATTTTCTCCTCTAGCTTTTTCATGGCGGCATCCTTAAATCTCCGGGGTATAACCAAGTCCTCACAAAAATCATATTCTGGGTTAAAGTATTTAGCCTTTTTGTCATTCCCCTCGAACCCATAGCTTCTTTCTTAGTGCCAATCCCCCTAGAGGTCATAGTGGTCTTTTCAGTAGGTGTAGCTATTATATCTTTAACAAGTGGCGATGAACCAGAAGTAGGAACAACCTCAGCAGTTGCCCTTGAAATCATGGACATCATTCTTTTTTCAGATTTCTCAAACTTTTAGTCCATTCTAGCTTCGAAGTCCGGAGCAAAGGAACTACTTTTTCCTTGTCTTTCTATGTCTGTTGGATTGTGAGTGGTAGAGATAAGTTCTTATCTAGTTATTCTTCCATTTGTCCCCCGTACCCAAGTGGCTTAAGGATCTATGATGGTTACAAGATAAAGGGTTAGAAATGATGAAATGCAAAAATGCATGTGAATGCATGAAATGTGGGTGTATGTTAATATGTACAACAACAAATACAAGTAAGAGCCTTCCAACCTTATCACTTCCCACATATGAGGTAAACATGCTCTTCTCTAAGAAGGCTTACTTATGGAACATCAGGGGCCCCAACAAATTCGAATAATGAATAATAGATAACCGAATATTATTTCTCTCATATTTAAAAGAGCACATGCAAGATATTTGGCCCATATATGTTGGATATGTTTAATCAAGCAAAACTGTAGGGTCTAGCCCATTCCAATTAGAAAAGGCCCAATGAGTTCGACAACATTTTGAGATGATTAAGCCATATTTCACGTATATTGGCCCACATAGCACACAATGTATCATTTAACAGGGGTACCTAGGGGAAGTTGCTATTAATCATTACATGGGCTTACGGTTAAGTCGCACAAGTTATGGTCATCCAAGTATGGTTCCTCCACAATGGGTTTATCTCATCATGAGCATACGATTGATTGGTTCACCATTTCATATACCTTATAGGTACGAGGCTTAGATTTGATGCCACCTCTAACAATCTTTCAATTTAAGTGAAATTGGGTTCATGCTTTGAAATGACATCAGGGTAAAAGAGGGACACCTAACTTATTCTAAGGCTCTATCATGTAACTTAGTTTCAAAAAAGGATAATATTATAATTTTAAAACATGAAGTTCCATGTTAATTTGAGGTATTTTCGGAGTATGGTCTTATGGTGTCTCCCAGTGAAGTGGCCACTGTTCATATCCCTTCCTTTTCGAGGCTGGTCAAATCGAAACAACCAAAAACTCAACCTAAATCTCACTCCTCGAGTTCCAAAAGATGAGAAGAAAATTAAAGGAATCCTAAGCTGTTCTTATTTGATTAGATTAAAAAGAGTTAGTTGAGTACTACAAGGTAGGAGTTACCACCCAACTGGAGTTGAAAATACCTTATAGGGCCAAAACTAGAGTGGTTCAGAACCCTACTCTTATTTATACCTCAAGTTAACATGAAATTTTGAATTTTAAATTTATAATATTATCCTTTTTCTCAAGCGAGTTTTAAAATTAAAATAAATAATGTATTCACATAAAAGAATAGTAAAACATATTTATAGAAATAAAGTGCTTGAAATTAGAAATATCATACATGAAATTAGGTGATTGATTATTTTGAGAACTTTGGTTCTCGCATGTCAATTTTAGAAAATAGATTTTATTATTATGACTTTTATTAAGGAAAAATTAAAACTTGTTTTATTTAAAAAAATACCAATTAATTAGGTACAAAATGATTTTGATTATTTTTATAACATGCAAAAAATTATTTTCTACTTATTACAATATTCACGGAATATACAGAGAAATAATAAAAATAAAAATATTACATTTGAGGTATCCTAAAATACAATCTAAATAAATAAAAGGAATAATAATAATAAAGAGAATAAGTAGAAGAAATAAATGGCAAAATAAAAACAATAGCAACGAAAAAGAAATAAAAATAAAAGAATAGTAAAGGGCCACTTCACCGATGTTTAATGAAATGACAGAAAGAAAAGTTAATCAAGCCCTAATAAACCAAATAACTCGTATCACAATAAAATTACAATGTTAGTATGTGAAATAAAATAAAAGATGAATAGAATATTAAAATGAAATAAATAATCAAATAAATACAATGACAATAATGTACAAATAATAAATTATCACATTTAACTGGTAGATGAATAAAAGAAAAAAAAAAGAAAAATAAAAGGAAATGAAGAAAGATTGGTTGACCCACCTTATATAATTGCCTTAAGGAAAAAATCTCGAAAATGTTGAAAAATTGTGTAGACAAGCTTCAAGAAATATGAAAACGGTGTTTGAAAAGCATTTTTTTTGAGCTTTTGGTGCATGTATATCGAGAAAAGTCCTCATTTTTTTTTGAAAAATCGACCTCTAATTTTTATACACAAACTTTGA
>CANXYI011662466.1:0-10412 GCA_948208565.1 Hura crepitans
ACTGTATATTCAATATCTCTTCACTTTAAGTCAGCATATGATTTTTGTCTATCCACAGCTATCTTCAACCTTTCTCTGATTAACTTCACTTTTTCTTCAGCATCTTTAATTAAATCCACACTGGAGATCTTTCTCTCTCCAATTTTACTCTAACATAAGGGAGTCCTGCATCGCATACCATACAATGCCTCATATGGCCTGGTAACTCTTATTATAAGCAAACACTACCAAAGACAAATACTAATCCTAATTACCCTTAAACTTAATAGCACATCCTCATTGCATATCTTTAAGTATTTGTATCACCCTCTCTAATTGTTTGTTAGTTTGAGGATGAAGGTTGTGATGTAGGCTAGTTTGGTGCCTAAGGCTTCCTATAACTTCTTCCAAAATTTAGAAGTAAAGCAAGGATCCTAGTAAAAAATGATAGTTACTGGCACACTATGTAATCTGACTATCTCATCCATATATAGTTTAGTCAGCCTCCTTAAAGAATAATCCATTCTGATTGGGATCAAATGAGCTGTCTTTGTCAATCTATCAATAATAACCCACACAGCATCACACTTACCTCTAGTCAAAGGTAAACTTTCACAAAATCCATGGTTACCTTTTCCCATTTCCATTCTAGTATTACTATAGGATGCAGTAATCTAGAAGGAACCTGATGCTTATCTTTCACTTGTTGGCTTGTCAAACACTTGGCAACATATTCTGTGACCTCTCTTTTTTGTACCAAACCACCAATAATGGAATTTTAGGTCCAAAAACATTTTTGTGCCCCTAGGATATATAAGATAAGGAGCCTCATATGCCTTCCTGAGTATCTGTAACCTTAGGTCATCTGTACTAGGTATACACAACCTGTTCTGATACCATCCTCCATTAACTCAAACCCTATGGCCTTCCCCTCTTTAACCTTGCTTGCCATCTGAAACAATTGTTCATTTTTCATCTGACTTTATTTTATCTATTGTCTAAAGTCTGGCTTTACCTGTAACTCAACTAACACAATATTTTTTGAAGTATAATGCAAATTAACATTCATAGCTTTTAGAGCCATCATAAACTTCCTACTCAGAGCATCTCCCATTACATTGGCTTTCCTTGGGTGATAATCAATCAGGCAGTCATAATCCTTAATTAGCTTCAACCATTTTCTTTGTCTTAGGTTTAGCTCTTTTGGGTAAGGAGATATTTCAGGCTCTTATGATTTGTATATATGTAGTATTTCTCTCTATATAGATAGTGCCTCCATATTTTTAAAGCAAACACAATGGTAGCTAACTCTAAGTCATAGGAAAAGTAATTCCTCTCATTTGGCTTTAATTGTCTTAAAGCATAAGCCACTACATTTCCCTCTTACATCAATACATATCCTAAGCCATTCAGTGAAGTGTCACTATACACTATAAAGTTCTTACCCTATTAAGGTTGAATCAGGATAGAAGCTTCTATCAGCATCTTCTTTAATTGCTTAAAATTGGCTTGACACTTATCATCCCATTCAAATCTCACATTTTTTATGATGAGTCTAGTCAAAGGAGTGGCAATGATGGTGAATCCTTTTACAAATCTCTTATAATACCCAGCTAACCCTAGAAAACCTCTCACCCCAATTACATTCCTTAGTGGTTCCCATTCTAACACTACCTTTACTTTATTGGGATTAACTTTGATTCCCTCTGCTGAAACTATGTGCCCTAGAAAAGCAACTTCACTCAACTAAAACTCACACTTACTGAGGTTGGCATACAACTATCTCTCTATCAAGTTCTGTAACACAACTCGAAGATGTTGTTCATGCTCTACCTAGCTTTTAGAGCACACTAGGATATCATCTATGAACACTACCATGAACTAGTCTAGATAAGGTTGGAAAACTCTATTAATAAGATCCATGAAAGCTGCTGGGGCATTGGTGAGCCTAAATGGCATCTTTAAAAACTTATAATGCCTATACTGAGTTCTAAATGCTATTTTAGGAATATTAGCCTCTTTAATCCTTAGATAATGGTACCTAGATCTCAAATCAATTTTAGAAAATACACCTGCCCCTTTCAACTGATCAAAGAGGTCATCTATCTTGGGCAATGGATACTTATTCCTAATAGTTATTCTGTTCAGCTGCATTTAATCAATACATAACATCAGCAACCTATCTTTCTTTATTATAAATAGCATAGGTCCTCCCCAAGGAGATACACTGAGTCTAATAAAACCCTATTTAATAGGTCTTACAACTGTACCTTCAGTTCTCTTAACTCAGCAGGTGCCATTCTATAAAGAGCAACAGAAATTAGAGCAGTACTGAGATATACCTCAATCTTAAAATCTAGTTCCCTTTAAGGTGGTAAGCCTTATAGCTTATCAGGAAATACATCGAGAAACTCAGAAACAATTAAAATATGGGCCAAATAAAAAATAGAAGAATTCAGATCAATTGCATAAGCTAAATATGCTTCACAATTTCAAAGAAGTTTTTGTGCTTTAATAGCGGAAATAAGATTATTCAAAAAACCTCTCTCACCATCCACTGTGACTATTTATGTCACACCCCCTATTGGATTTTTGAAGAAACCCAATAAGCAGTGTACTTCCTGTTAGGTCACATATCTTAAAATTTCTCCCATGGTAATTTATTTAAGTTTTACTAATTTCACTCCAAATCATGCTATCTGACTCTAAAACCACTTTTGTTAGTTCCTATGGTCCACTTAGGTTAGAATCAATAAGATCTAGTCATTATAGAGGAAATCTGCTAACACTCAAATACCATCTAAAAATCTAACATAACAGCTACCTGGGTCCTAACCCAAAATTTTCAACAAGTCTGGTTAACACTTTTATAAATAATTCATCACACCTGGACCCATTAGGTCCCTCATTCTCATCTTATAATCATCATCTAGCACATATCAAGCTCAAGCCTCAGACCACAGATATAACAAGTAGAAATATAGAGCCTTAGGCTCACATCAGCATCAACATCACATATAATCATTCATGCCAAAGAACATGTATAATTATTTAATTTACATCAGCAAGTCATGATGACTTAATTACATTACATTTCCAAAGCTTAAATACATTTTCTATCCAATTCCCACCTAAGTACATGGATATTTAACTGTATAATAATTGCATCCAAAGTTTTCAACTATAACCTCTGAACCACTGTCATCATGGTTTATGAGATAGGTCCTATTATAGTGTACTTGTGCACCAAAATCAGTACACTGAGTATACGAGATACTCAATGGTGAACTTAAAGCAGTTTAATTATGGTGTAATATTATTAACTTACTTGTGCATTTAAATATATAAGTTTACTTCATTAAATATCTTAATTATTCACTAGGGTGCCAAATTACTAAAATACCTCTAAGGTATTATTAAAGTCTAAAAATAGTATTTTTGCCTCAAATAAATCATTTTAAATAATTATTATTTTTTTAATCAGCATGTTTTAGTAAAAATTTGTTTATTCACTTATATGTGGAAACTTGACCAAAATACCCTTTGAGTGTATTTTTACAACTTCCTGAGAAAAAGTCCTTCAAATAAGCTTAAACATCATTCTTAATAATTGTTCTACTTGTTACTTAATTTATTTCTCTATAACTGATCTAGCACATCTCTGCAAAATGTCTAAAATACCCTTTAGCTTGCATCTTATCAGAACTTAGGAAATACTATTCCATTATGGTTAATTTTTATGTTTATAATCAGTCTAATTATTTAGTTAATTTAATTCTTTAGCCAAACTAGGAAGACGACACTTTAAGACACTAGATCTAGAGGGATAAGAAAATAGTGTAGTGGTCCCCATTCTAGACCTACACTGCTGCACCGACATATGTGCCACAATAGAGATCAACCGTAGCCTCTCTAGACACAATAAAAGTAACTATGTGGCATAATGGAGATTAACTCGGTCGCCTCCCCAGCCACAAATCATTAAGAACTGGGTGACATAATAGAGATCAGTTTGTAGATGTCCCCAGCTACTAATGAATACCATCAATAACTGGGTGACATAATAGAGATAAGTCCGTAGACCTCTCCAGTCACTAATGAACTAGTAGTTGTAAAACCCTAAGTTGACCGGTCAACCCATCCAGTGGGTGTCTAATTAATGGGCCAAGTATCTCAATTTAACTTCATTTATTAGCCAAAATTATTCTTATAATATTTAATTCTAAAAAATAGACAGTTAAGAATTTTATCTTATATGTTACAATTTTATTTATTCGTATAGCCATTATTTGGCTCTACTGGGTAAAATTCCAAAACAATTTTTAAGTTTGCTGCTGCCAAAATTTAAGGTATCTTATATTATAATTTTTAGGGCATTTCCACTTAAAAGATTAATGATTTTTGTCTAGTGAAATTTTTGGTTCAAGTAAAGGTCAACTAGCCAGTTACAGGTCATTTAAACCACTTTTAAAGACAGTTTTTTAGGATTATTTCAAGTCCAAATTTGACTCAATTTTCAAGGCTCTTTTTAATACTTCAATAGGCATAAGACCAACTATAACTAGGCCAAGTCCATGCCTAAAATCTAGGCACAAATGACATCTCCTACTGGGCCAAATCCATGGCAAAAATATTAGCACTAAAGCTAACTATAACTGGGCCAACACATAGCTAAAATATAACTCAGTTCTAGCCTTTCAAAGGCATAATTAAGTTTCAATTTACTAGCTCATTTATGCCACTTTTAAAGTCATTATTTTAAACTTTAGATACATGTTTTAGTGTAAAACTTCCTAGCCAATGCAAGGCACATTTTCAAGGTATATATTACTATATTCATAAGTCACAAACTTAACTAATTCCATAGCCATTTCATATAAATAATCAAGCTAAAGTAATACACTTAATTTGTACTTAATAGCTTTAAACTTCATATCAATATGCCATGCCTAATGCTCTCAGGTACTTAGGGATAATGAACTTAATTTCCATACTTTTCCATATGATAGCATCATTCTATCAAATTTACTTACCATGAACTCAATTATGATCTTAAACATCTCAATCTAAGCCAATTTGGCTAAGGCATAAAGAAACATTTCATAAATCACAATCATGAAAGCTCATGGGTACAAGCAAATATACATATTCCATAGTGATTTCCTTACCCAAGTTTATTTAATTGATATCCTAGCATGCCAAGTACTATCTAAATTCATTATAGGCAGCAAGTTCCTCAATCAAACACCCTTAGGTAGCAAATTCTAGCAAGCAATTGAGGCCAATTATACAACTACTTAGAACAACATTCTAAATTTCATTAAAAAATCTGAATAATCAACCACACCAAAGAAGAAGTCATCCTTAGATAAAACCTTCAAGCCATCCAATGTCAAGGATCACTAGCTTAAGCACCAAAATAGTAAAGATAAAGCTTTAGGTTCACTTATAAATCACTTTGAAGATGTCATTCCCATCAAAGCCTATGTTGCTAGCCCTATTTTTAGCTTCCACGGTGACATTTTCCTCTCTTCATGAGCCTTTAAATGTTGTCCAATGGCCACCAATGCCATATACACACATATATACAGGTCTTAGGTACATCTTAGCATTAATTGCCAGCCACAAAGATGAAGAGAAAGGGAGGAATTGCTCAAAACACACCTTACATACATTATTTTGGACTATTCTAAACCAGTCCTCTTCTTTGATTTTTATCTCCCAAACCATAGCTCCTTTTGGCCTGATTTTTGTTCCTCGTGGTGCCTAACATCTAGAAGAATTTTTAGCCACTGGAAATCATCCCATTTTGTTGTCGGAGCAGAAAGATATGGCCTGAAAAAGGTGGAACTAGCGTCGATCAGGCAGTAGGAAAGGGGAAAATGAGTTTTGTACATGACAAGTGGAAATTCACTTATCACATGCCCTTTACCACTTGGCAATGTTGTGGGCCCCATTTTGACACATCAAATCTATCCTAAAACTTCCCAAACCATCTCAATTTTTTATTAAACTTCAAAAATTCATAAAAATTCATTTGGACCTCAAAAAATTACACTGTTTATTTTAAAATTCCTATTTTAATCCCCTCTACCTGCTCAAAAATTTTCTTATCCAAATTCTATTGATAGGGTAGTTTTGACTACTTGATTTGCATGCCAACCTCAAAAATTACAAGAATTTGCAAACAACCTTTAATTCCAAAAATTCTTTCACCATTGGATTTAGTGTAATTTTCAAGCTTCAAAGTCCACTATTTTTGAGTCCATTCGAGCATATCTCAGGTTAATCCCGGCTCAAAAAATTTTTATTGCCTCGATGTTTGGCTTTTTGTCCAACATGAATTTTTGGTTCTGCTAAATTTTTGCATTTTGCCTTTTTCATCATTTTAGATCCCCTCGAAGTTTCATGACCTGCGTCATTGCCTTGATCCATGTGCAAGCGACCAGGCACCCCGAATGCACTTCTCGGACCCTATGGCACTATTCATGAAGCCTTGAACACAGGCATTAATTTTCTTCCCCTCTGAAGAAAATTTTGTCCTCGAAATTACCTAAAGCAAATAAAGTAGAATATTGAGTGCCCACTTGCTCGTTTAGCTTTTAGGTAACTTCCTTTGTACTTTTTATACCTCAATAGCACTGTAACAGTGCTATAAACTCATCTCTACACCTATCTCATTTCATGAGCCATAGTTTACACTATTTTTTAATTATAACTTATCACTAGCTGTGCTTTGATAGCTGTCACCAAAGTCACATGTATCTAATCCCATCTGTACCCCCTTAGCATAAAACATAAAAACACTGTGCATTATTATAGCTTAAGTGGTGATGCAACCCTGTATGCTAAAGATTTTGACCCTATTAGTACTCCTATAGGGTCTGATAACCTGCTACTCAATTACCTTTTTCCCAGCCCTTTGCACCTGTTTCCTTGGAAAATCCTCCAGAACACTTTGTCTTTAACTAAATATTCAGTAGTTTCCTACTTTAAGTCAATACATAATTTTTGTCTAACCATACTGCTTTTAGCCTTTTTCCTCAGTAATTTCACTTTTCTTTAGCCCCTTTAATCAAGTCTACACTAAAGACTTTCTATCTCAAATCTCACTTCAACATGAAAGGTCATGCATTATAATGCCTTATAGGGGTCCATTTCCAAACTAAACTAGTTACTACTATCATAGGCAATCTTTACTAAGAATATAGGCACATATATCAGTAAACCATAAGCTCACTAATACTATCTCATAACATGTGATTAGATATCTGTATCATCCTTTCTGACTGTCCATCAGACTGAGGATGATAAATTAGGTGATGAGCTAGTTTGGTGCCCAAAGCTACTTACAGCTTCTTCTAAAATCTAGAAGAAAAACAAAATCTCTATTCACATGACAGTCATTGGCACAACATGAAATCTGATGGTCTTATCACCATATAATCTAGCCAACTTCTTTATAACTAACCCATTCTAATAGGGTAATTTAAATTATCTTGACTATTTGCCAATAATTATCTATGCACCACTGTATTTACCTTTATTCAATAGTGAACTCATTAAAAAATGAGAGTTAAATTTTCTCATTGTCCCTTTAATATAGCTGTAGAATACAATAATTCAGAAGGATTCTGATGCTTAGCTTCTACCTGTTGGCATATCAAATACTTAATATCATACTCTACCACATTTCTTTCCATACCAAGCCATCAAGAAATAAAATTCCCAAGTATAGATATTTTTTCCTCCCAGAATGCCTGGGATGAGGAGACTCATGTATTTCTTTAAATATCTATAACCCAGATCCTCTATACAAAATGTACATGATCTATTCTGATGAGTCTACTACTCACTTACTATCATTGAGACCTTGTGGTTTTCCCCTCTTTGGCTTTGCTAATTATCTAAACCATTTACTTATCTCTCACTTGATTCTCTTTAATTTGCTATCTAAAATCTGACTTTACTTCAAATTCAGCCATTATCGCCTCGTCTAAAATAACTGGTAACCTGACATTCATAATCTCTCAATGTCACCATAAACTTCTCTATACTTAACATCTATCATCACATTAGCTCCCACTAGTAGGTAGTCAATTAGGCAATCAAAATCCTAAATCAACTCTACCCAGCTTCTCTATCTCAGGTCCCTTCTCTCGAGTAAGGGATATTTCAAACTCTAATGATTTATA
This sequence comes from Hura crepitans, assembly GCA_948208565.1. Taxonomy (NCBI): domain Eukaryota; kingdom Viridiplantae; phylum Streptophyta; class Magnoliopsida; order Malpighiales; family Euphorbiaceae; genus Hura; species Hura crepitans. The sequence continues at coordinate 8,175 of CANXYI011662466.1, forward strand.
TCTACATAGCATTCCTCCTTATAGTGATAATGCCATCATCTGTTTCAACATAACTACTATGATAACTACCCCCAAATTAGGGGTAAGATAATCCTTCTCTCATGGCTTGAACTGTCTTAAAGCACAAGCCACAACCTTGCTATCCAACATTAACACATAACAAATTATGCAGTAAAGCATCCTTATAGATAACAAGGTCTTTACCATATTCAAGTTGAATCAGAGTAAGAGCTTCTCTTAGCCTCTGTTTCAACTTAGCAAACTATCTTAACCTTGATTATTCTACCCATCTCTTACATGTTTTCTTATTAGTTCAGTTAAAGGAGTAACAATAATGAAAGTTCTCTTCTAAACCCTTTGTAATATCAATGAAGCCAAAAAAATATCTTATCTTAGTTACATTCCCATAGGATTCCAATTTCAACACTGCCTCACCTTTACTGGGGCTAAGTCTAAGTCTCTCTATTAAAACTAAGTGGCCTAAAGAAAACTTCCTCCACCTAATTCACAATTATTGAGTTGGGCACACAACCATCTTCTTTTCAGGGTCTGTATCACAACCCTCTGATGTAATTCGTGCTTTTTTTGATTCTTGGAATACATCAAAAGATCATCTAAGAACACTATTACCACTAGCCTACATAAAATTAAAAGCTTTATCCATTACTATCTATGAAACTACATAACCAAAGACTTCTAGAGTCCTTACAGGGTCCTAGTAGCAATCTTAGTAATATCAACTTTCCTAAATCTTTAATTGATCGTATCTAGATCTCGTATCAACTTTAAAAGAAAAAAGATTGCCTACTAGAATAGGGGATACTGATCCTACACAATCACAGTATTCAACCACTTTTAGGGTAATACATAACCCAAGTGACCTATCTTTCTTTCTCGTAGACAACTTAAACACTTACTGAGAAATTATATTAGGTTTGATGAAACCTTTATCACATTGCTCTTATAGCTATACTCTTAATGCTTTTATTTTAGCAGATGCCCTTCTTTAAAGAACAATAAACACTAGAGCAATACCAAGATACACCTTCACTTCAGAATCCAATTTTCTCTGAGATAATAACCCTAGTATATCAATAAAAATATATTAGAGAACTAAGCTTTAATTGATAGGTATGCTAAATCAAAATGAAGCTAGTCTAATCAATACTTTAAGCTAAACATGCCTCTCTCCTCTCGAAAGAGTTATTATATCTTAATAACAAAAGTGAAATTATTTAAAGGATTTCTTTTCACCATTCACTGTCTCTAACAATCTTTATACAATCTAGAGGGTCAAATTCCTATTATTACCCTCAATCATAGCCTGATATTTAATAAACCAATCCATCATAAAAGTACCACAATTATTGAAATACATCTTAGTCAGACTAATAACAATCTATGCCCCTAAATTACCAAAGGCATCTTTTATACATCCTATTCATAATCATGCACTACCCCATAAGGCAGTTAACTCTAATGTCTACATCAACTTGCCCAAGCCCTATCTATTTGTTCTATACTGGTATAATATATACACATAAGGGCATTAGATTAAGATTTATCAAAGCCAAGACTAAAACATTAATTAACAAAATACTAGTCATACCATCTGATGCTGTAGCCACTTTTTTAGTCCCACTACACACGGCCTGGCTAAAGCACAAGCCTTAATTCTAGCACCCTGACTAACACTGGACTACTCTCTTTTATTCTATTTCTGACCCCTACTTTGGGGTGTAACATTAGAAATCTGAGTCTGAGCACTCTCGTTCTATCTTTAATAACACTCTCTCTGTTGTGGCCTTTAACACCACATTAGAGGTAATCTTATCACTTACCTCTTTTACACTACTCCTAGTACTTTTTCTAACAAAAACCACTAATGGGAAATCCACTCTTGGTACCCTCTTTAGTACTAGGACTTGGACTAAAACTATGCTTATAGCTGACCTTCTCTCTTTGTCATACCAATTTAGTACTGCACTAGGTTGTCCTATAGTGCTTTGCCTCTTTCTCTAAAAGAGATCTGTTCTTGCTGGTACCATCTCTTTCTATCACATGCAACTAGTACTGATGCTGCCAACTCCCTCTTTCTAAGGTTTAGCTGTCTATATCCTTAATTCTACAGTCAGTCCTATAAAGAATCTCTTATATTTTATATATATGTCATTGAATGTAATTTCCTTAACATACTTTAGAAATCTGAAAAGATCCTTTCATGCACTACTTTTCACA
>CANXYI011662564.1:0-12042 GCA_948208565.1 Hura crepitans
ACTATTCACCAAGTTTTAAATTCTCTTTTTCTAGCCTCTTTTTCTAATTTCTATTAGAGGAACTAGCTTCAGGAGGTTTTGGAGGTTAAGAACCATGTGTGAAGTGTGAGAATCGGTGATGGGAGGAGAGAGAAATGAAAGAAAATGGGAGGGGAGAGAGTCCTCAAATGGCATCATATTTTAGGGGTAGAAGATGATGGCTTCACACATGTGACACTCTTACATGTGTGGGCCCTTTTATATAGGTGGGTAAATGGCTCAGATCGCAACACGTGGCGATTTAATGGTCTGATTTCTCTCGATTTTCTTTTAAACTTCAGAAATTCATAAAAATTTCTCTAAACCTCCAAAAATACTCATTTCAATTTTAAAAATCTTCTATTAGTGCCATTAAGGCCCTCATAAAATTTCAAGTCAAAATTCCACTGTCAACTTTGGGTCACTATTCACCCGCTAAAATAAAATATTCCAAATAAATATCAAACGACCTCAAAAAAATTAAAATTCCTTTACCACTATATAGATTGGAATTTTTAAGGTCAAGGTATGGTATTTTTGGGTCCGTCCGGGCACATCCTAAGGCTGTCCTAGCACAACTTCATTTTATGTCAGTATTCACTAGTTCTTAACTCGAAATGATTTATTGATTCTGCTAAATTTTTAAATTCTTTCATTTTGTCCATTTCTAGCCTATCAAATTTTATGACCAATATGCCCCTCACCGGTATTACTAAGGTGCCCCGACTCATAGGGAACACTATTCATGCCATAGAGGTACTGTTTATGAAACTTAGACTTACAGGCATTACAAGGACCCTAATAGTATACTTAGGAAAATGGCTTTTGCAAACCCGTATTTTTTATAACTAGTGTATGTAAAGTGTATTTAATCTCAAATAATAATGTTTAATTTAGAAGGTTTTTTATATGTGTATAAATCACATATCAGTTTGTGTGTCATCTCTTATTCGAGTCTGGTGATCAGATTGAGTAAAGGGTGTCACATTTAGGGGTATGAGAGCTCTTAGTCCATATGAGTGCTTAGAGTTTACAATCATGCACCCATAATTAAACATTATTGGGGCTTATATCTATTTCTTTTTCCCATAGATTAAAGATGAGGCAAAATGCACCATCAAGTGATAAAGAAGTCTAGAGCTATACTCCGACTACAGTTGTTTAAGAGACTATTAGGGCCGAGATAGTTCTTTAAGTGATGTGAGGGGTTCAGATCAAAGACTTTAGGATTTGCCTACATGGTTAGAGTAGATGATGGAGTCTATTAGAAAGGCTACTATTGCTGTCATTGTTATTACTAATCTGCATCCTAATTCACTCACACTAGTTAAGCTAAACCCTCAAGCTCTTCAAAAAACATATCTTGAAAGGCTTAAGAAGAATTGAGCTGAGGACTTTAAAGGTGAAGAATTTGATAGGTTTAATAGGGTAAAGTAGTAGCTTGATAGGACCTTGAGAATTATGTAGCAGATGCGGTGTACCCTCGAGGAGTATACCATTTATGCCACTTCCCTTTTGGTAGATAAAGCCTTTAAGTGGTGGGATGCTATCAAAAAGCATAAAGCAGTAGGAGACTTGATGTGGGAGTTCTTTTTATAAGAGTTCAAGAAGAAGTACATAATTGAGCACTATCTAGATTAAAAGAGATAAAAGTTTATAGACCTAAGGTAGAGATAGAGGTTCATGTCAAAATATGAGAAGAAATTTGCTAGAATCTGCTGTTATACAAAGGGATTGCTACAGAAGAGGACCAGTGCAAATGGTTCGAGATGAGACTAAATCTAAATATTACATTATAGGTAGCACTTATGAAGATAAAGGACTTTTTTGCCCTAGTAATAGCTTACAACATGGCAAAGATGGTTTATAGGTTGAAGGAGAAGAGAGACTATTTTCAAAAAAAAGAGGCCCTATATGTAAGGACAAAGTAGCTCAATTTCAACAATAGACAAGAAGCAAAAGGGGGATAAGCTCGAGTCATAGTAGTAGAGACAATGACAATCTCAAAGGGTAGGTCAAGGTTTTTAGTCAAGGAATAGATAGCATATTCAAGTTACAAGTGCACCAACTACTAGAAGTGCACCTATGGATAGATGTGAGCATTATCAAAAGAGGCATAAGGGGGGTTTGCTAGAAGACCATTCTGGGTGCTTGCTATGGCTATAGTTTTACGGGCTATTGTTATAAGTATTGTCCTATCAAACCCTTTTCAGCCATAGAGTATCAAGCTTCTTCTATAGCTACTATTAGAAGTTAGAGAGGTAATAAGGGAGACATATAGGCTAGATGTATGGGTTATCAGAGGCCTAGATCTGAGAGTGTAGACAAGGTAAAGCCAACAACTCTTGCATGTTAGTATGTCATTAAAGCAAAGGAAGATGTTGATTCTATGGATGTGATTATGGGTACTTTCTATTTCTTTGATCTCTTTATATTATCTTTGATAGATTCAAGTTCTACATATTTTACATATGCATTGCATGGGCACAAGATAAGGGGTTAGAGTTAAAATAGTTAGATATTGATATTATGGTTAGCAACCCCTTATAGGACAACATGTTATAATTAATCGGGTGTATAAAGAATGTCGCTTGAAAGTATAAGGACATGATTTTTTTGTTAATCTCATTAAATTACCTTTTGATGAGTTTGATTTGATCTTAGGCATAGACTGATTGTCTAAGCACAATGCAATGGTAGGTTGTTAGAAAAAAATGATTTCTTTATAGATAGCAAATAAGTCAGAGATCTTGGTTATGGGAGAGAGATTAGATTTCATGACTAATGTCATTTTAGTAGTCATAACATGACATATGATAAAGAAAGCCTGTTCAGCTTTTTTAGCTCATATGTATGACACCAAGAAGGATGGTTTAGATTTGAGTTAGATACCAATAGTGTTTGAGTTTGTAGATGTTTTCCCAAAGGAGTTACTATGTTTTCCTCTAGTAAAAGAGCTTGAGTTTGGAATAAAATTTTTAATTGGTATGGCACTAGTGTCTATAGCTCTTTACAGGATACAAAGTTGTAAGAGTTAAAGATATAGCTACAAGAATTGCATGATAAAGGATTCAGAAGACTGAGTGTCTCACCATAGGGAGCACTAGTACTATTTATAAAGAAGAATGATAGTTCTTTAAGATTGTGTATAGACTATTGACAGCTGATCTGTTTGGTTAGCTTAAAGGAGCCGGTGTGTTTTCTAAGATGGATTTAAGATCAGGATACTATTAGTAAAGGTTAAAGGAGATACATGTACTAAACATAGTGTTTAATACCAGATATGGATATTAAGAGTTTTTAGTAATGCCATTTAGGTTTATAAATGATCCTGCAACATTCATAGACTTGATGAATTGAGTCTTTTGACCCAACATTGATCAGTTCATGGTAGTATTTATTGATGAAATTCTAGTATACTTTAAGAACTATGATTATCATAAGTAGCATCATAAGGTTGTTTTACAAACATTGAAGGAAGAGAAGTTATATGCTAAGTTGAACAAGTGTGAGTTCTGGTTGGATGAGGTATCATTTTTGGGGCACATAGCATTACCTAAGGGTATTCATGTTAATCCAAATAAGGTTAAGGTTGTAATTGAGTTGAAATAACCCAGGAATACAATAGAGATTAGGAGTTTCTCGGGGCTGGCTAGTTATTACAGGCACTTTGTAAAAGAGTTTTCTTTGATTGTTGCACCGATGACTCATTTGTTGAGAAAAGATGTCAAGTTTGTATAGGATGACAGATGTCACAAGAGCTTTGACAAGTTAAAGGTTATGTTTATAGGAGCTCTAATTTTCACACAACTAGTGTTAGGGAAGGATTTCACCATCTATAGTGATACATCTTTAAATAGGTTGGGATGTGTTCTTACACAAGATGGTAAAGTAGTTGCCTATATTCTAGGCAATTGAAGCCACATAAAAAGAACTACTCAGCACATGATTTAGACTTGGTAACTATAGTGTTTGCTTTGAAGATATGGAGACACTATCTCTATGGGGAGAAGTGTTACATTTACACTAACCATAAGAGCTTAAAGTATCTTCCTTCTCAAATAGAGCTCAACTTAAGGCAGAGGAGATGGATGGAATTGATAAAAGATTATTATTGCCTGATTGATTTTCATCTTAAGAAAGAAAATATTATAGCAGATGCTCTTAGTAGAAAGTTCATGTCAATTATAAGAGACATGAATGTTAACTTGAAGCTTATGGATAATGGTGCTCTTTTAGCTGAGATGCAAGCAAAGCCTAATTTGTTGCCATTGGTAAAAGATTGATGGAAGGATAATCATTGATTGGTGAGTGTGGTGAGTGCTATCTAATAGGGAAAGCTGACTAAGTATGGGATAAAAGGTGATAGTTGTTTGTACTACCATGATAGGTTATGTTTTCTAGATGTAAGAGATCTAAAGAAGTGGATTTTGTAAAAAGCCCATAATGTACCTTATGTGATGCATCCTAGTAGCACAAAGATGTATCCAAAATTAAAGATTTTTTTATTAGAGGCTAGGCATGAAGAATATATCTGAGTTTGTTACCACATGTCTTACTTGTTAACAAGTAAAGGTTAAACACTAGGTTCCATCTGGATTGGTTCATTCAATAACAATTCTAGAATAGAAATGGGATAAAGTCACTATGGATTTCATGTTTGGCTTGCCTATGACAAGAAATAGATGTGATTCAGTTTAGGTTATAGTAGGTCATCTAACCAAAACTACTTATTTCATACCAATCAAGATGGACTACTCTTTTGAGAAGCTTTTGAGTTATACATCGATGAGATTTTTAGGTTGCATGGATGCCATTTTCTATTATATTATACCAAAACCTAAGGTTTACATCAAAGTTTTAGAGGAACTTTAATAATGCTTTAGGTACTCGATTGAATTTTAGTACGACATTTCATCCTTAAACCAATAGTCAATTAGAGAGAGTCATTTAGGTAACTTCTAGTACTTGAATGATTTTGATGCTAAGTATATATGGTATGATGTTCATGTTAAAGCATATCTTGGCAGGTGCTTAAGGTTATGTTAAGGAGTTGTGCATTTGAGTTCAAGGGAAGTTCAGACTGGTATCTTTCTTTAGCTAAATTTGCTTACAATAACAACTATCAAGTGAGTTTAGGAACAACTCTCTATGAAGCTTTGTATGAGAGGAAGTGTAGAACTCCTTTTATGCTAGAATGAGTTAAGCAAGACTAAGCTTATCAGTTTAGACCTTATCATAGATGTAGAAGAAAAGGTAAAGATCATAAAAGATAGGTTGAAAGCAACCTTTGATAGACAAAAGTATTATGCAAATTTAAAGAGAAAGGATATTCAATATGAGGTGAGAAACAAAGTATTTCTCAAGGTTTCATCTTAGAAGAAGGTGTTACAATTTGGCAAGAAGGGAAAGTTAAGCTCAAGGTTTATTGGCCCATACAAAGTGGTTGAATGTGTAGGGCCAGTAGCCTATATGTTGGCTTTACCTCCTAAACTTTAGTAGATACACGATAACTTCCACGTACCTATACTTCAGAGGTATCAACCAAACCCTACATATGTGTTGTTAGCTGAAGAGGTTAAGATTAGATTAGATTTATTTTATGAAGAAAAGCTCATGGAGATTTTATCACGAGAGGTCAAAGAGTCAGGGAACAAGATAGTAACTCTAGTTAAAGTGCTTTGGAGACAACATAGGATAGCAGAAGCTACTTAGGAAAGAAGCTCAAATGTGAGAGCAATACCTTCATTTGTTTGAATAAGATAATCTTATGAATGGAATTTCTTTTAAGAGGGGAAGTAACTTAACGCCCAAAAAATTTTTGATTTTTATAAATAGTACTTCTAGAGATTAATAGTGCTTCTTAAAACTCGAGTTAAACTAATGTGACCAAAATGAAGTATTAGTCATAAAATAATATTGAGTAAAATTAGTAGTCAATCTGAAGTCATTTAAATGGTAAAAAATGATAGCTAACATTTTCTAGTAGTGTCATGTGAATAGTGACCTAGTGTAAGCTAAACTGCAAAATATTCAATTATTGCTCAGAAAAATTTAGGATTGATACTCAAATATTTTAAATAGTTTATTGGTATTGAAATTGGAATTTCTAGAGACCAAGAAGTATTTTTACTAAAAATCATGCAAGGTTAAAAAGTATGGTTTGTATTCATTTTTTAAGTTTTTCAAACACAATTTCTTAGTGTTTTAAGACATGATTCCATGAGCCATAAGTGATTTTTGTGAATGTTAATTAGGGATTTCAAAAGGGGAAAATTAGAGAGAAGAAAAAGAAATTTACTATGGGCAAATTTGTAGACCTATAAAAGGGGTCAAACTATCACATGGTTGACATGTGAATAGTAAAATCCCTATTCTTCTTCTTCATAACCATCCAATGCCTCTTTCTTTAATTCCCTCCATTTCTTTTCATTTTTATTCCCATTTAACACTGCAAATCACTCTTAAAGCACTACCTAGCATGGGGTTATCAAGGTTCATCTCAAGAATCATGAGAAAAATGGCTTAAATTTAGAGATTTTTGTGATTTATCTCTTAATGAATAGTAACCTGATATTTTATGGTGTGCTTTTTTTAGTTCTCTTATTTTTCCTATGCTCTAGAGGTGCCAAAGAACCCATATGTAAGTTTAGATCTCATTTTAGAGGTATATTAGATTTATTATGATTTTTCTAAGTTTCCTATAATTATGTTTGTAGAGAAAGAGAAAGCTACTCAAACTAAGCATAAGGAAAAAGTTTGAAGGCCTTGATTTGGTGTTAATAAGCTCATAGGTATATGTATTCAAGTTGATATATGTGTGTGTGAATTCCTAAAGTTAAAGTATATGTGTGTGTATGTTAATATGGTATTTTTTTCTATATTGGTTTGAGATAATACATTTATTGTTATGAGTTAGTGTGTATTAAATGAAGCATTAGATGTGATGAAATAAATAATGGTGGCCAAAACATATGATGCCTAAAGATGATGTTACTAGTTGATGTAGTTAATGTTATGTATATGAGTTTGGTATGAAGTAATTAATGCTTGTAAGTATGATTCAATGATTTTATGAGTTAGAATGAATGTTAAAAATAATGTTATAAGTGGTAAAATATGTTGGATGTGATTTTTAATAAGATAGTCAAAATGTATGGTGTATAAGCATGTATATGGATGAATTGGGTTGATAATGCAATATTAAGTTAATAAGTTAAAAAGGTGTAATTAAGTAGATGGATTGATATGTGTAGGTTGGGTTATGGTTGAGCCATGTGACTTTGAATGTTAATTGGGTTTGTGTTTGATTTTACCATTCTTGAAAGAGAGGTGATTATGAGAACTAAACATAAGGCATGATTTAAGTTAGTTACATAATGTAAAAATGACTATGGCATAATTTTGATTTTATGTGCTTCTTGTAAGTTAAAAATGGAAATTTTAGGATTCTACTATATAAATGAAGTCATATATGAGATGTGGTATGTGAACCATATGATGTGAGATTATTGAAACCTTGAGGCATGTCTTGGCTGAATGGCCTAATTGATGATGAAAAATGTTCTAAAACATGAATTTCAAATTTATGTCATAATTATTGAATTTGCTTGAGCTATGAACCTTAAGCTAACATGATAATGTTATTTTTCCCCTAAAGTCATTAGTTGACCAATAATTATAAAAGTTTACCTAAGTTATGTAACAAGTTGAAATAAATTAAAAATGGTGATTAGCCTATAATTATAGACAACCTAGTTGGATAGGTTGATCGATCAAGTATGGATATTAATAGCTACTAGGGCACTTTAATGCTTATCTCTAGGCCTGTGAGCCAATGTATGCTAGCCTTGAAGCTTTAATGATTCTTATCCTGTGAGTTAATGTTTGAGACCCTCGGGTCAATGTCTAGACTTTTAGTTCAATGTATAAGACCTCCTTGGTCAATATAAGACCTTTGTGGTTAATGATTCTCAATGTCCAATTGGATACTTGTCTTACTAGTATGTAGGCAAATAATTATGATAAATTGAAATCTTATGGAACTTATTGTAATGTTAATATTATTTTTTGCTTGATGATTCATGTGGTCTTTATATGTTAACTTTTTTGAAATGCGATTTTTGTTGATGTTGGTTTTATGAAATGTATGTATTTTGTTGGAAGTCTATACATATATGTCTTATGTGTTTATTAAAAATCAAGTATTGCATGATATGTTTAAGATGCATGTAGAATTATATTTATGCATACTAGTATGTGTTTAGGTGTTATATATCAAATTGAATACACTACTAAGCTTAATGCTTAGTGCATTATTATTTTTGCTATGTGTAGATAAAAGAATTAGATATAAGGCTTGGGAGCTTCTTTAGCAGTGTTGATTAAGATACAATAGAGTTTTTGGTATTCTGATTTTCTTTTGTATTAATTATGTGATGTTAAGCATGTAAAGGGACTCATATGTAGTGTAAAGGGGAATTAAGACTAAACAATGGAAGAAATGTTTTTTTTATATTTTGTAATTCTTTGAGATAAAGTTGTAAACTTATCAATAAATTTTTAAAAGCCTTTGATATTATAAACTATCTTTTCCTTTTTTTAGCATGATGTTTTGTGATGATGAGTTGGGTGATTAAGAGGATCATGGAGTTGTGTGGTATGAAAAGATAAGTGTAGAAGTGTTATTTTCATATAGGTTACTATTTGGGATAGTGCTCAGTTCAATCATTATGCTACCAAAATTTTAGCACGAGGACCCTAATAGTATACTTAGGAAAGCGACTTTTGCAAACCTATATTTTTACAATTAGTGTATATGAAGCGTATTTAAATTTCAAATAATAAAGTTTTAATTTGGAAGGGTTTTTATATATGTATGGATCGAATATCAGTTTATGTGTCATCTCTTATTCGGTTTTAGCATCGGATCGAGTAAGGGGTGTCACATGTGTAAACCTATCTTTGTTTTAGCAAACTTGTTTCTTTTTCTTGCATTTTTATATTAGGCCTGTAATTAATTATTTTTGCCCTTTTGGATCCTTTATAGTATGATTTTTAGTTGTAGTTGTTCTAAATATTTCGATATATATTTCCATTAAGTTGACTAAAATGATTTTTGATCCAATTAAATAACCCAAGTCACAATAAAAATATTTTATAGAAAAAATGGCTTAATTTCATAAAAATAAGAATTTTGGGACCAAAGTCCCTAGATGTCCAAAATCATTTTAATATGGTAAAATAAAGATCTTTTAAATGACAAATGTTTAAACTTGAATATTTTAAGGACCAAAGCCCTTTTTTTCTAAATATTATATAATTGGACAAATAAAAGTTTTAAATAAAAGGATTTTAATTGAGGAGAATGTTTTAATCAATAAGGGTTTTAGAACCAATGTTCCAATAATAAAAAAATTTATTTTATTTCAGTAAAAATAAAATGTGGTTACTAATAAAAATGGTTTTAGAACCAAAGTGTGATAATCATTTAAAGAAGGAAATTTTAATAAATGAACATTTTTAGTAAGTTATTTTTAGAAACAAATATTCCTTTTATTCATTAAAATAATTAGACCAATGTCCCTAGATTAATAAATTTGCCTAATTTCATGTATGTCGGATATATATGATTTTATCTTTTTTAATGTATGATACCTTTATATACTTTAGTTTTGATTATTCACTTTTTATGTGTAAACATCTTTATATTAATCACAATAATTACTTACTTAAAGGAATTGATAAAAATTAGAACCATCGAGATAAAAACTCATATTTGGTAGTGGGCATGAATAAGAAAGAATTCCTGAACCTAGAATCTCTTTGGTTTACTTTTGAGACTAACCATTTGGGTGGCGACTCACTTACCACTAGGTAAATAATCTTATAGGGGATACTCGAGCTCATGCCTTCGAGTAATGCACCTCTCAATAGTGGTCACTCCACTAGGGACTCCTTTATGTGAATTTGCTCCTAAAGTTCCTTATAATTAATATCGGTTGAATCTCTAGTTCTAAGGTTTATCATTTCCCAAAATTACATATCACACTAAAGCCTTATAATAAGTTAGGCATCTCTTTTCTACCCCTAGTGGCATCCTAAAGCATGAAACCATTTTCATTTAATTTAGTGGATAGTTAGAGATGATAACCACCACTTTAAGCCTCGTACCTAATGGTATATGAAATGGTGAACCAATAGGTCACTATTACCCATGATTAGGAATAACTATTGAGAGTGATACCCATTTGAAGGATAATAACTTTAAGAATAGGCTATGCCATAGTCCATATAATTGACCTATATATGCTTCTTTAGGGTAAAATGGACTTTTGTTGTGAAATGAATTTCATCCATTCATTAAAAAAAGGTTTATTTTATTAGGCCTTTTGTAATTGGGATAGATCAAACTAATTTTGGTATTGAAGTTGGTAGAATTCATCAAACAACATCTATCAGAACTTTTTATAGGATTAAAGTAAAAAACATTATGTTGTTGATTTGAAATCATGCATCATTCATATTCCTGCATTCCCTATTAATGATTGAATAAAGCCCACCTAAGGTAGTTATGACTAGACCACATGTGAGGGAGAAATAAGGTTGGAAGGCAACTTGTATGTGTTTGTCCATGTTGTATCTCATATATACATGCATCATGTAATTATAATAATTGCCATGTACCATGTGCTAACCACTTATGATTGATAGCCATTAAGGACTAACTATTGGCTGGCATTGGTAACTATCTTTTTGTGACCTATCAGTTAGCAAATTTGTCCATTTCATCCTTAAAAGATCCTCTAATCCCTATCATAAATCATGGTTGATGGCCAAGATACCCTTATTTCTCAAAAAGAGGTGATAGAAGTCCTGGATCATTTTAGAGAAGAGATAAAAGCTATAATATATGATAAAAACCTACCTATAACTACTTAGTTTATAGTGGAGAGACCATAAAATGCTCCCCTAACTTATCGCCAATTTAAAGAAGTTCTTGTAGCCTTTAAATAGAAGATGCTAAATATCATTACTAGCAGCTTGGTTGATGCCTCATCCAGTCCTATTTCACATGTCAAATCATCACCATGACATGAGATGAAAAAAAAGCATCCAAATAAAAAAGGACCCAAAGATAGAACTTTAAGATGCCCTATGGTTGAAGATGTTTCTTATTGTGGTAGTTCAAGTACATAATGAAAGAAAGGAAGTTACAACCATTATATGTTAGGACTAAAATTGTGTGCAAGGATTGCCTAGACACTGCTTTGATCTCTTTTATGAATATCACTAATACTGTAACACATTATAAATAGTACTTCATGGGGCGTGAATAGTATTTTCTTAAGGCCAAGGGTATTAATTCTATTGAATGGAAATATTAATCATAACATAATTATGGGCAAATTTTAAAGTCAAAATGAAGTCATTTAAGTTGTTAAAAAAGATAGTTAAATTTTACAGCAATGTCACGTGAATAGTGACCTAGTTTTAGTTGAACTGTAAAATAATCAAAAATAGCATGAAAAATTTTGAGATTAATACAACCTAATACTTAAAAATTTTAATTAGCTTGTTGGCGCTAGAATTAGAATTTTTAGATGTCAAAAAGTATTTTTACAAAATTCGGATAATATAAAAAGTAGCAATTTAATATGATTTTTCTCATTTTTCAAGCTTTGATTTTTAGAGGTTTGTGGGGCCTAAATTAATTGAATTTTTGCATTAAGGTTAAAGAGAAGGGAAAATAAGAGGAAATAGAGGAGAAAAAATGGAAAAAAATGTTTTTTTAAAAGTATAAATAGGTTAACTTTCCTTTATTTTTTCATCAAACATCACATAGCTCTTCTCCTATCCCTCTCCTCTTTAGCCAACGGCAAACCTTTATTGTTGACTTCTCTCCCTTAAAATGAACCTCAGTTTAGGCCATTTTATCATGAGATATAAACCTCTATGACCTCTAGACACTATTTCGAGTAAGAAATTCAAAGAAAATCGAAGGAATTGCTTAGTTTTTAAGCT
>CANXYI011662656.1:0-10668 GCA_948208565.1 Hura crepitans
CTAGAATTCCAATTAAATTAAATTCACAGCCTAAAGAAATCCTCTCTACTAGATAAAAACAAAACCTAGGATGATTGAAAATAAAGGCTTGCCTTTAATTTATTAAATTCACTAACCTGGAAATACTTTATTGGCTTTCTCTTCTCTCTTGTCCTAATTCTGAATAAAGTGTGATGTCCTCATTGTCCCCAACAAAAAGCCCTTTTAATTTAAGGTAGAACTTTTACCCCTGCTGGTCATGCCACTTTATTCCATGGAGTCCTTAGATGCTTTCCCTTTAAGAAAGAAAATGAGCCATGGTCTCCATAGTTTCTTTAAGGCCAATTTTCTTTTCACTTTTTGAAGGTCCTAAACAAAAATTAGATAGAAAAAATATGATGAAAATTGGTCCAAATAAGTGCTTCTTGATGGACCAACGTGGACAGCACATGGAAACCCAAACTAAAAGAAATTGGTGGCAATGAGTGGAAAGAAGGTAGCTCTCATTGCAACATATGGGCCCTACATGATTAGGGGTGAGTCTCCTTACTAGAAATGCCTCGAGTTGTGTCACACTAGACCCGAACACTCTTAAAATTTGGCTTTTCGAGCATAGGGGCTGCCAACTTCAGAGAATTTTTAAAAATCACTAGGTTATTGAAAAAATGCACCATTTGATTCTAAAATCCTCATTTAATCCCAATCTCATGCCTATAAAATTTTACGTAAAATTCTATCGAGAAGTAAGCGAATTTAAAATGTGGCATTTTGGGGTAATTCTATTTGCAGCAGAACTTCAAGAATTTTCTTACGACCACTCGGACCTCCAAAAATTGTTATGCTTGTTTCTAACATCCTTAAATGCCTTCAAATAGAGGTATGTAAAGTTTCACAACCTAATTCCTTCGAGAAATAGGCTATCACAATTTCAAAAAAATTATGGTTCTACTGAAATCTCAAAAAATTCCAAACGCCCTTAAAAAATTACACCGTCTATTTTAAAAATCATTGACTAGTCCTATTTAGATAGTCGTAAAATTTCATAGCCAAATTACACTGCTAGGTTAGTTAACCACTACCGTGATTTTACATGCAAAACCCTAATTTTAAGAAAATTTTACAAAGGACATCAGAATTTGAAAAATTCTTTTTTATAAATTTTAACTATCAGGGTGTAATATTTTCATGACCACTTGAGTTAATCTCGGGTCATTCCTAACCCAACTCGATCCTTAGGGTACTGGGTCACTTGTACATAAATTGAGGTAGTGACACTGGTCATGAAACTTTAAAGGGCTTTAATTTGATGAAAAATGCAAAATTTAAAAATTTTAGTAGAACCAATAATTCATTTCGGACTATAAGCTACCCTTTTGGGCATTAAAAATTTTACATGCCAAGAATGACCCGAGATGTACTTGAATGGACCTAAAAATAGCAGTCCCTGAAGCTCAAAAATTCCATTGAGTCCATTAGTGAAGGAATATTTCAATTCTGAGGTTGTTTGTAAATTCTCATAATTTTTTAGGTTGCCACACAAAATTGAGGTATTCCAAAAACTACTCTATCAATGCAAATTTGTAGCAAAAATTTATGAGTATGTAGAAGGGATTATTATATGAATTTTAAAATAAGCGATGTAATTTTTTGAGGTCTGTGTGAATTTTGGTGAATTTTTAAATTTTTCTAAAAAATTGAGATATTTTGGCTTGGGTGGTTGTGGGACCCACCCACACTTAGCCATTTGGCCTAAGGTCTATGCCAAGTGGCAAGGGTGAGTGACAAGTGGATTTTTTCCACTAAATAAAAGGGAGAACATTTTCTTCTCCCCTCTACTAGAACCGATGCTAGTTCCTGCTCTCTTCTCCATTTTCACCTTTTTCTCCACACTAATTTCTAGAGTTTCTGCTCACTAAAAATCAATTTAATTTGTTAAGGAGTTTAAGGAAGAAGAATTATAGAAAAAGGAGTCTCTAAGAGGAAGTTAAAAATTCTCAAAGTTTCGTAGATAGAAGCTATCCAACAAGTAGCCAAAGTGAGCTCTCTTATGGTTTCTTGAGTTTTCTCTTAGATTTTCTTGCTAGAATTGGATGTGTAAAATGCGTAACATCTATGGGAATAGATTTTGATGGCTTTTAAGGTGAATTAAAGGAAAAGGGAGCTTAAAAAAAGGAGGAAAAGGTTACCATGGCAAGTCAGAAGTGGGTTTTTGAGAAGCTTGAAGTGTGGACTTCTCATTCTTTGAAGTGTGAGGTAAGTGAATTCAACCATTCACTTTATGCCCTTCAATTTTAATAGCTTCTCCTTTGTGATAGGGATGGTTTAAGTGCATGAATTAGTTTGGATAGGTGTTTCATTGAAGGATTTTTGGGCATAGCAGGAGTGAATGTGAATTATATGGTTGATTGATGAAAAGAAGTCATGTTGATGCCAAACATTAAATTGGCCGAAAGGCTTAAAAGGTGTTATAGGCATGTTTATGGTGCTTAATGTGTTTTATGATGTTTAATGTATGATTATGATGGTTTTGGGTATTGGTATGTAATGGAAATTACATGTAAAGTAATGAGGTAATGCATGTTGGCATGGAATGAGTGAGTGGTCGAGATCTTGTCTTATGGTTGTAAATGTGTATGGCTTGCTTAGTGTGATCCTATGTAGTGTTTGCGGTTGATAATACATGTGCCTTAGATCTATGGTACTTGATTTAGTGATATGATATGCGATAAGCTTGCTTAATACATTATGGCATGGAAATTGAGTGGTGGTCGAGACACATAATGGGTTTTTGTTATCCTAAATGGCATAGAAATGTAACAGTATATATGTGAGTGTACTTAGGCTATGGATAAATGAGTGCTTGTGTGAATAACACCATAAAAATGCATGAATAAGGCTAGAGAAGGGTTAAACCCGAGAGCTATATTGGTGTAATTAGCTATGAAAGTGATTAAACATGTATGTAATGAATATGCCTAAAATAATATACTTATGTGAGCTATGGTGGCTTAAAATATATTGGCATAAACTTAGTAATGTATAACTTAAAATTGCAGGTAACATAGTCAAGGAATGGCATGAATAATGAACTTAGGTTTAGCCAGAAAGAATGTATGAAAAGTGGCTTGTATTTGCCTTTAAGGGTTATGGGCGGTAAATGAACAATGCACCTAAATTATGTGCCTAAAAAGGCTAGTATAGTGTGATCTTTGGTAATGGCATGTGTGCTTAGATTTTGTCCTTTTATATGGCCTAATTTTTTGTTGGATTTAGGCCTATGAATGCATGAAATAACTAGTGAAAACTGCACCAAAAAAAAGATGAAATGGACTAAAAAAGCTTAGTGAAACCTTACTGTAATGACCTGTAACTGTCCTAAAATGACTATTACCTGAACCAATATATCCAACGGACAGTAACTGGCATAAAATTGTAAAACACTTATGAAATAAAATCTACCATAATATATCACAATTATTGGTAATTATAGTTTTGGAAATATTATCTAATAATTCACTCAGTAGAGCCTGATTGTGGCCATACCAGACTAGGCAAAATTCTAACTGTGCTGTAAAAATTATAACTGTCTATTTTTGAATTAATAATATTATAAAAAGTTAATTAGTTAAGAAATGGTCACAAATTAAGGTTAAATGGCCTATTAGATAGACACCCACTAGATAGGTTGACCGATCAACTTAGGGATCCTTAGCATATGCTACACTATCTATTTTTTAGATAGAGCTGGTACAACGATGTAGGTCCCCATTGAGGCTGTTATACTAGTTTGTTGGATAGACAACTTTCTATTCTTGCCACATGATGCCAAAATTGATTTTGTCGGTGTAGCGTAGGTCCTAGAGGGCCACTGCACTAGTTTATTAGACAGACCAGTGTACTAGGCAGACACAACCACTTTATCACTAATCTTTTGAATGATGCTAGTGTAGCGGCATAGGTCCTAAAGGGCTACTGCACTAGTCTATTGGATAGACCAATCTACTGGGCAGATAAACCCTTATTATTTGCACCTTCGGTGCTAAAATTTAATTGACTCGATGCAGCAATGCAAGTCTAGAATGTGGACCACTACACTAGTTTATTTTCCCCTAGATCTAGTGTCTATCAGGGTTATCTCCTGAGATGGGCCAACTAAAGCAATTAAATGAGACTAATAAAATCTACATATGGCTATGAAATATAACATAGGGGTATTTTGGTAATTTTCCACTAATACTGTTTAATGGCTTAATTTGTAAAGATTATGCTTGTAAAGAATAATAATGTTCCTAAAACATAATTTATATGAGTTATAGTGATTAACTAGATAATTTGAAGATAGAAACACCCTAGTTTAAAATGGTAATTTTGCATGTTAGTACTCTAAGTTAAACTTGGATATCGGAACAAGATGAGAATAAGAGTATTATGCATGTATAAACTACTAGACATGTTTTAAATTCTTGATTTCACCACTAAGTATTATATACTTAGCGTACCTATTTCAGTGCATAGGTAACAAGATTAAGGACATAGCCTCGTAAAGCATGTAAGAGAGTTCAGAGGTCATTTTTGAGAAGGTTGAAAATGTACATCCATATAGCTTTTGCACTCTATATACTTAGGTGCAAAAAATAGGTGTGATATATATAAGGGACACTGGGTTGTATTTGTACATTTACAGATAGACTACATTGTAATTAATCAATTGTTAATCCTTTTTTTGTATGTATGCCTTATGTGGCTTTTTTATGAGTCTGAGGCTCTTTGTGTTTTTCCGATTATAGTCTAAGGCCTGTGACTGTTGTTTGATAGATGATGATGATAGGTTGATATCTAGGGGACCAGAAGAGTTGAGGAGATGTGATAATTTGTTGTATAAGTGTTTTATAGGTTGAAAAATTTTGGGATAGTGACTCAGGTAGCCTTTATGCTACCGAATTTTTAAGAAATACCTGACTATGTTGAAATCATTCGATAATAGTATGAACATGATGACATGTGCCTAAATAGACTATAGGAATAGACATTACTGAGGTTAGAGTCAGATAGAGTTAATTAGTACAGCATAAGTGAAAGTTAAACAAATGACTATGGGAGAAGTCAGAATGGGTGACCTGGTGAGAAGTGCACTGCTTATTAGGTTTCTTTAGAAATCTAGTAGGTGGTGTTACATTATGTGACACCCTTACTGAATTTTTGAAGAATTCTAATGATTGGTGCACTTCTTATCTGGTCACATATCCTTAGTTTACCTTGGGATTCATTCATTTAACACTTATTAAAAATTCAATTATCATCTATATTTAACTTAATTCTTGAATCCAACTTTAAGGTACTTCTACTTAGGGTAAGATAAGTCTATTAATGGGTCATTTCATTTATTTATTAAAGATTTCAGTAGCACAATAGCTATCTAGGTGCCCTCTTAAAAATTTTCCACCTATAGAAAATAACTTTAATGATCATATGTCCTAATCTATCAAACTGGGACCTTCTTGGTCCTCTAATTATCATAATCATATAGGCCTTTAGCCCTATATTCCATAAAAAAATAAAATTCTAATCCACCCATCACATAAATAATTACTCATCTCATTAGGAGTGTCTATACAGATTTTAATTCATTTAGATTATAAAACCACAGCAGCTTCGAAGCATACTGGATACATAACCTATAGCTATTACATGGGTGCCACTATGGTTCCCAAATACATAAAATGCAAGTCTTTATTTCTTTTACTACTACACTGCACATACCTTGAGGTTAGTCTATTACCTTTTCTTACCAATGCACAAAAACACTGGTACACTGAGTATAAAACTCAGTGGTGAGTTTAATTTGTTAAATACATGTCTCGCATATTGCATACGGTAATGTTAATACATTCACAAGAATATTAATATATTTCTAACATGGTAATAATGCACAATAATAGTAATAGACAACTATATGTTTATTTGGGAATTAGTTCTATTATTAATAGCCTCTCAAGTAGGTGGTGTCTATTAGACCCTTCTATATAAATTTTATTCATTTAATTCCTTATCTTGTAGACTTATGACCATCTTAGGTTAAGCAACTTTTAGCCATGCCATTGTCATTGCCTCAAAATTAAATGATTATTAATACTTGTATTTTAGTCTATTGTATTTTTCGGTCAATTAAATATATGATATTTGCTTAAAATCAAATTAAGTTTTCATCCCTCAGCCTATTTATTTCTTTCAAGTCATTAAACTAATTTTGTTAATTAATTTTGTGTAATTATGCAATTAATTAAATGTCCTGAAGATTTATATTTAATCCATTTAATAGGCCCAACTAGAAAGACCAACCCTAAACACACTAAACTAAATGAGGGAAATAAAACTATATAGTGATCTGCAATTTTAGACCTCAATTGCTGCACCGGCCTATGGTCTACCTTGTACACTAGTGTAGTGGCCCAATTATGGGCCTATGCCACTACACTGGAATAGTCTAATTTACAAATAAAGTAGGCTAGCTGAGTGATGATCTACCTTGTAGACTAGTGTAGTGGCCCTTTAAGACCTAAGCTGCTACACCAGCATAACCAATTGAATAGCACCAAGTGTGCAAATCATAAAGTGGTCTACCTAACAGACTAGTATAGTGGCCCTATAATGGATATAAACCGCTATACTAGCCTTGCCTAAAAATCAGATAGTGTATTAGCTGTTAATTCGTAAGTTGAACAGTCAACCAATCTAGTGGGTGTGTAACTAATATGTCATTTAACCTTATTTTAAGATCATTCCTTTATTGATCACTATCTTATAATATTTTTGGTTCAGAAATAGACTGATAAAAATTTTATCTCACAATCAATTTCTTTATGGCCAAATAGTTATTGGCCATCTGTCTCAATTTCTTATTCACTTTATTAACATTCATAATTTAATAATATTTAGAAATGTTTAATAGTCAGATATAAATTTATCTCAATAGTTGAGAATTGACTTGGATAGTTACAAGTTATATTTGGGTTATGCCGAACAATTTTAAGTCTATTTTTATAAGCCTAATTTAATTTTAACTCATAAATATGTTCAAGGCTATATATTTAATATCACAATTCCTTTGCTATAAATTTTGTTAGCGATGTTTTAATTAAATCTGGAATAATCCTTTTCTTATGACAGTTACAGGTCACGTCTCAAGGATTTATCACTGTCATACGCCTAATGGCCATAAATCTTCTATCATATTTATATGCCCGCAACAATAAAATTCTAGGCAATTTCTTTTTCTTTTTCACCCCTCGTTCCCTTCCCAACATTTAGCCCTTATAGGTTTAAGTGTCTGAATTTCAAATAACTGTAGGCCTGAAGGCAAATTCATCGATGTTCCTAAGGGATCTTTAAAATAATCTCAATTCTTTAGCTTAATTTTATTACCATTCTAAATTTTCCATGAACTTATTTAATCTCTTATATACCGAAAATCTTATAACATGTTCTTCCTTTTTGTTTAACTTAATTTAGTGTAATCTTTTCATTATTATCTCTTAACCATTTCCATGCCATATTTACTACTTAAAATCTTATCATTTTACTCCATTCATGAATCACTTAGTCACTTCAATAGAATATAGCCATTATCATTTTAAGTACATTATTTTCATATCTTAAATTTAACCTTTCCATCACACATTGCACACCCACACTTACCCTTATGTTGTTTTAATGACTTAATGCTATAGGCTAGCACTCTTAAGCACCTTCCCCTACCCTCAATATAACCAAAGTTCACATAATACTCTTCAATTCAGCCTCTAACCTTATATGCAATGTAAACAACCAAATTCTAGTTTCTACCATTCCATTTATACTACATATTATGGACATACACCTCATGTTTTCATGTCTGCATTATCCTCTATGCAACCTAACCTCAATAGCCCCTCATGCCACACACACAGGTCACAAAAATTGTAATATTGTAGCACACTACTTGATACGATTTCAAACCACCCTGTTCTTACTATCAAATTCACATAAGACACACATATAATTCAGCATGAAAATGAGCAAAGAAACTGCCCCCACATATCATGCATCCTACTATAGAAATTACTCACTTTATATATGCATACCTAAGGCTAGTCACAACTATTTCACATCCAAATTAGTCTTCCATTCTTTTAAAAGAACTTACACCATTAATTCACCACATGTTTAGTAAGGAAGAGGCATGACATGTATTCAGTAAATCAAATTCACATACCTATTATGATTTCCAGCAGCCTTTTTGCTTGTAGCCCTCACAATATCTCCTTCTTTCTCCTATACAATCCTTCCCTTGGTTGCCCCTTGCATGCTCAACCTTAAACCACCAAAATGCACATACAACACTTATCAAAATACCAAGTATATAGACAAGAGGTTCCCTAAAAACCAAAATAGAACATAGGTACTAACTTATTGCAAAAATCCTTTGTTGTCTATGAGTTCCACACATTCATCCTTAATCTTGTTTAAGCTTTTGGATAGCTTGTGAACCCTTCAACCTTCAAGAATGGAATGCCTACTTGAATTGCTAGTTCTTGATAGAATTTAGAAAAGTGAGAGGGCTAGAATAGCCCTGATCAAAGAAAAAAAGAGACTAAAAATGTGGTTAACATATTTCACAAGAAGAAGGAGGTGAGGGACGAGAAAAGAAAAAAATAAAAAATAGTTTGTGTGAAATTGGCAGCCAAATTGCTACTAAAGAAGGTGGCCATATAACTCAATGGCTGGAGAAGGTTAGGGAGGCCTCAGGTTATGAAATATGGTCCTCGAGCACCTCAGAATTTGGTTTTTTGAAAATAGGGTTGCCAACTTTAGGGATTTTTAAATATTCACACGGTCTTAAATAAGGTATGCTATTTATTATTAAAGTTAACATTTGCTCCAAATTTTATGCATACAAAATTTCATGCTGAAATTACATCAGGAAGTAAGAGAATTAAAAATTTTGCATTGCGCGGCAATTTGATTTGCATTAGAACTTTTATATGGCCACTCAGACCTCTAAAAATTTTTTGTTTGTTTCTAAAATCCTCATTTACCTTTAATTAGAGGCACATCAAGTTTCATGGCCAAATTCCTTTAGGAACTAGGCTAGCGCAATTTTAAGAAAATTGTAATTCTGTGAGAATTAATAAAAATCTCAAATGATCTCAAAAAATTACAACAATTGCTTAAAAATCCTCAATTAGTCCTATTTAGAGACTCATAAAATTTCACGGTGAAATACCACCAATAGGTCAGTTAACCATTGCCTCAATTTACGTGTAAAATCTTAAATTGAAGAAAATTTTACAAATGACTTCAAAATTTAAAAATACTTTCACCAATTTCAGAGTGAGAGCCACCTTCTCTCCACTCATTGCCACTAATTTCTTTTAGTTTTAGTTTCCATATGCTATCCATGTTGGTCCAGCAAGAAGCACTTATTTAGGACTAAATTTTTCTTCATATTTTCTCTACCTAATTTTTATTTGGGACCTTTAAAAAGTGAAAATAAAATTGGCCTTGAACAAATAATAGACACCATGGCTCATTCTCTTTCTTGAATAGAAGGCATTTAAGGACTCTATGGAATAAGGTGGCGTGACCAGCAGGGGTAAAAGTTCTACCTTAAAGTAGAAGGGCTTTTTGATGGGGACAAGGAGGACATCACACTCTATTTAGAATTAGGACAAGGGAGAAGAGGAAGCCATTAAAGTAGTTCCAGGTTAGTGAATTTAATAAATTAAGGGCATGCCTTTATTTTCTATAATCCTAGATTTTTTTTATCTAGTAGAGAGGATTTCTTTAGGCTATGTATTTAAATCAATTGGAATTCCAGCAAGTTTAGAGTTCTTATTGTGTGAAGTTAATAACTTGTTGATGTGAATTGAGAGTGTTAATAGTTGTTAGTTATGGGTGCACATGCATAATGAATTAATAACTAGAAATATTTTGGCTAAGGGTGTTAATGCATAAGGAAATGAGAAATGGAAAATCTATTTTAAGGAATGGTTGGGCATGTTTTTTTGTGGTTGTAGGAATATCTTCGGTTGTCGAATTGTGTATGTAGGAAAAAGGAGTTTAGATTGGCCATAATCTGAGAAAGTGAGTGACGATGAAGTGACATTGGGCATAGGGGGTGTAACGTGTGGTGTAGGATCAATATTTTGGTTGATAAGGGAAAAATGCATGGTGAGCTAGGACAAAATTTAAGTGGAGTGCATGTATATATATATATATGTAGTAATGGCTGAATGAAAGGAAAAAAAAAGGGGATAAGAATGAATTACATAGGCATCCCTACAATTCACAATGAAATTAGTGGGAAGTCTTTAGTAGTGCATATTAAATTAAATTTGGATTACACATAATTAAGTTTAGGTGATATAGAAGGGTAGAGGTGATTACACCAAGTACATATATATATATAAAGCCATCTTTATGGTAATATAAACATCTAGGACATAGATATAAGCATGGAAATGCATGTTTGTAAATCTGAGTTGTTGACATAACATAACTAAGTATGGAGACCACTTGTGGTTAAGCTGAAAAGATATATGGTGTGATTGCCTACCTCATAAGGAGGATATCTATATATATAAATATATATATATATACATATATATAGATATATATGTATATATATATATATATATATTTATTTATATA
>CANXYI011662673.1:0-14547 GCA_948208565.1 Hura crepitans
ATAAAGTTGGACAGGTCAAAAGCACCCATTTGATGTTGAGATGAGATGTATGCATTTATAGAAGTGTTTTTAATAGGTTTACTATTTGGGAAAGCGTCCCAGTACAGCCGTTATGCTATCGAATTTTCAACATGATGATCCCATTAGGTTCCTCATAAAGCACGCCGAATGATTTTCAATGTTTTTACTACTCCAAAATGAAAGAAATTATTTATTTAATAAAAGTTTTAAATGAGATCGGGTTTTTATGGGTAGTGGAAATTGGATATCGGTAGGCAGTGACGCTCCCTACTCATGTTCGGTGTACGGATAGGGTAGAGGGTGCTACACTGGCAATGCATTAAAACTATAGGATGAATTTATTAATCATAAAATAATTTTGGGCAAAGTTTGAAACCAATCAAAAATCATTTGATTGGTTAAAAATGCTAAGAAAGTTTTCATGGCAATGTCTTGTGAATAGTGACCAAGGCAAAGCTGAACTATAAAATAATTTAAAAGTTGCTCAAAAAATTACGGGACTTATACAACTTGATACTCAAAAATTGTAATAAGCCTATTGGCACTATAATTGGAATTTTTAGAGGTCGGGAAGTCTTTTATCTAACTATCGAGTAACATAAAAGTGGCATTATAATTCGATTTTCACATTTTTTTAGCTCTGATTTTTCAAGGCTTGTGGAGCCATAATTAAGTGAATTTTTGACTTTTTAATTAAATTTAAATGGGGCTTAAAAGAGAAGGAACGTGGAATAAAAAGAGGAGAAAATGTGGTAAAATAATTAATTTTTGGGGAAATTACATATATGGTCAAATGCATAAATTTTGGGCCAAACTCTCCTCCCTCTCCCACTCAAAGAAGCCAATGGCTTTTCTACCTCTCCTTCTCTATTTTTCTTTATCCATCTACCATTTTATGCCTTGTTTGTCTTGATTAAACTAATCTTGAATGCCTTTATGTCCTCAAAATAAAGTTTTTAGCCCGATTTTTGTTATAATGAATAGTAACTTTTTTTTTTATTTGGGTAAGAATTTTTAAAACCTAACATTTTTCTCATGTTCATTAGATGATTAAGAACACATTTATGCTTTCATTTTGCCATTTTATATTTTTGTTGATTTATTATGAATTTTTAAAATTCGAATCTATAATGGGTAGTTGAGAAAATGGAAAAGCCTTGGGATAAAGGGAAATCAAAGGTTTGAGTGATTTTTAGGCTCTCATTGTGATCATTTTGGTATGTGAAATCGATTTATTTCATGAAGAATTGAGTATGCCTTATTTTCCCTCTCATATTAAATGTGTGTAGTTAATTGTAATAAATGAACTTAATAAGTTTAATGTTGTACTTATTTATTAGGATTAGCATTATGATGTGAAAATTGAATGTATGATGGGTGAATTATTGAAATTAGAATAGGATGGTGGATATGGCATGTTAGTTGAATGGCTATGTGATTTCCTCAACATACACATGTTTGCTTATGTATGTGTGTGACATGGATTATGCTAGTTTGATGTGGAAAGATTATTATGTGTGTGGAAATGAATAAATTGTGCATTTTGTTATGTTGAAAGCCATGTGGTTAATTGGCCTTGACATATGTTAGTGATGAGTGTTATGTTATAATGCACCAAAATAGATGTTAAGTATAAATATTGACATATTAATTGCATGATAATGTTTGTGCACTAATAAGGAAGTATATGGCATGTAGTAAAACTTATTATGCCTTAGGGATGTAATAGGTGTAGATTTGGATTATATACTTGATATATGACATTTTGAGTGTGCTTTGAAAACATTGTGGCAACAAAAGAGATGTCAGCTTGTTAAGTGTTGTTTATGATCGAAAGTGTTAATGACCATATTTGAATGACTCATATTGAATGAGTTACATGACTTTATATAAATGCACATGTTAAATGGATATGAGGAATAATATAAATAAATGGATTATGTGCTATGCTCAGAGTTAATGGCTAAATGACCACAATGGATGAATTAGGCTTATTCTTGCTTAAAGTAAGCTTATAATGTATATATATGGTTAAGTACCTATATTTATCATGAACATGTAAAGCTATGTTATTAAAGAGATTTTAAGCACGTATGGCTACTTATATGCAAATATAAACTTTTGAATGATACATTACATAGATATAGTGTGTGGATTTATAACTAATACCTAAATTGCTAAGTTTTCTAGGTACGGTCATCTATTGACCTTACCATGTTTAAAAGCCATTTGTAAGCTACTTACATTGGTGGAAATAAAAATAAACATGTTAGATAGCCCATATGCTTAACAACCTAGAAGGATATGTCGACCGGTCAACTAGGGGTATAATAGCAGTTGCTAGGGCACTATGGTGCTTTTTTATGTTTTTGGTCTATAGGTTCACTTTTAGTCTAACCTAAAGGCCCATTTATGTTTGATCTTCAAATGCACATTAGTAGATGAACTTTTGGTTCATAAATGGTCATTATGGACATCATGTTATGTTTGATCTATGAATTGACATTGGTTAATGGACTTTTAAGTTCATAAAGGTCATAATGGCCATCCACCCCTATTATTCCTAGGATATGCATTTCAGTTATATGGGTGAATAAGAATGACTTTATGAAATGCTTAATATGAACTTTTCTTTATACATGTAACTACCAAATTTGCATGTTGAATGCATTATTCATGTTCATAAGTAATTTACGTTATTTTAGTTAATGCTTAGCGTATGTATGTTTATGTAGCAATTTTTACATAATATAGCTTATGCATGTTGTGACAAATGAGAAAGTGATTATGTTTAATAAAGATGTGGCTTATTTCATAATTTATTTTGATTTCACCACTAAGCAAATTGCTTAATGTATCATTTTATTTGCGATGTGTAGATTGGAAGGATGATTGAACCCAAGCCTCAGGATATCTAGATAGGCAAAAGAAGACCATTATTTTGGTATATTTTGTTATATGTAATTAAATTATGAGATGTATAGCATAGGGAAATGCACTTTTATGTTAGATGTAATTTGTCTTGGGCCTAAACAATAGTGTTTTGTAATTTTCACTTGTATATGGTTTGTAACATTATTTTAAAAGTTTTAAACTTTTTGATGCGTGATTATTGTCTCTTTTTAAGGTTGAGACTGAGATTGTGTTGATTGTTATTTTGTAGTGATTAGGAGGATAATAGAGTTGGGGAATGGATTGAGAAATATTATTGAAGTGTTTTTCTTGATTACAGGTTCTTATTTTGGGATAGTGCCTAGTATAGGCATTATGTTGTTGAAATTTTGGCACGAAGATTCTCAAATGTGAATATGTAACACAATTTTTTGAAAGATTTTGAAAACTCACATTTTAGTGTTTTAAGTATAAATGGTCAAATGTTTTAATTAATGTTATGTGGGATGAGATCAAATAACATGTTATGTGTGTACACCTTAGTCGTGTTTGGCGATCGACCGGTGACTAGACTAGGTAAGAGGTGTCACATTTTATGGTATTAGAGCACTAGTTTAGGTGTTCCTAGGCAATATAAGAGTGATATAGGAGTTAAGTCTATACATAGCATAATTTAATGACACCGATGATTATCAATTGTTCTTGTGCCTACAGTTATGATGAATGCACCTTGTGAAGAGGAAGATGACCAAAAAAGTTGCCTTAGTATCTAGTAATGTAGTGAGGCAGATGTCTTCAGTAGTTTAGGTTCCACCAACATTCTTACAAGAGATATTGCAATTGTTGTGACAGGTTATAAGGGTTGCTCTACCTTCAACAACACAGTAGTAGTATATTCCCTTATCTCTCTAAAAGACCTACCCAGAAATAGTTAAGAGAATAAGAGCTAAAGATTTCAAGGGGAGGGGTGAGGTTGATCCTGGACTAGATAAGTATTGGTTAGATTGCATAGAGAAGATAATGAAGCAGATGTGTTATACACTTGTAGAGAAAGTCATTTGTGCCACCTTCCTACTCCAAGAAGAAGCTTAAAAAAGGTAGGATAATCTAATAAAATATAAGATAAAAGAGGAGTTAACCTGGGACTTCTTCCTATAAGAGTTTTACAAGAAATACATACCTAAGGATTATCTAAATGATAGAATGTAGTAGTTCATAAATCTTAACCAAGAGTAGAAGTCTATAGGGGAGTATGAAAAGGGCTTTTCTATGCATAACTGTTGTGCTAAAGAAATTATTTCCATAAAGGCTGATAAGTGAAAGTAATTTAAAAAAGGGTTACATGTTGAGATTAAGTCTCAAGTGGTTCCTATGAAATTAAAGACTTTAGTCAGTTGGTTAAAGTATGTCATTCCATAGAGAAAGTGCAAAAGGAGAAGTAGGAATACTATTAAAAAAGAGATCTTCTAAACTTGAAGTATCTAGTGTTACACAAAAATCAGGCAAGAGATTTTAGGGGAATCAGTTTGGGACACCACAACAATCTCAATGGTAGAATTGGTCTCAAAAGACAACCTAGGGAAATCAGAATAAGGGTAAGACTGGACAACAGTCATAGGCAATAAGCACATCCAGTTCCATAGTAAAGAGTGCTCAAGCTCCTCAGTGTTCGACTTGCCATAAGTGACATAAAGAAAAGTGTTGGAAGAGTAAGCCAAGAGTATATTTTAAGTGTTGTTTACTAAATCACTTCCATTGTGATTTTCCTACTAGAGTTCATGCTGGTTATAGATCCATGCATACATACACCAAAGGTTATAAGGGAGATCAAGGAGATAGGCTAGAAAGAGCTTAGAGGGATAGAACAGAGTTTAAAGCTGAGCATAATGCCCCTACTTTATAGCATGCCATCAGGGCATGAGAGGAGGCTGATAAGCTAGACGTCATAGCTAGTACTTTTCTTCTCTTTGACTCTTCTATTTTAGCTTTAATTGATATGGGATCTATGCATTCATATGTTTTCACATCACAAGCATGAGACTAAAAGTTAAAGTCAGAACTTATGAACCTAGAGATTATGGTTAGCAATCCTTTATGTCAATATGTCATAGTAAACAAGGTTTACAAGAAATGTCTGTTGTCAGTACAAGGATATCAATTTTTGGCCAATCTCATTAAGCTCTAATTTAATGAGTTTGATATGATATTGGGTAAGGATTGGTTGTCCAAGTATTAAGCCATAGTGGACTACAAGTTGAAGAGGTTAACTCTTAAGGATGATAATGAGGCTAGGGTTATAGTTATGGGTAAGAGGATAAATTTTCTATCCAATGTTATTTTAGTTGTGATAGCAAGGTGTTTGTTAAAGAAAGGTTGTCAAGCTTTCCTAGCTTATGTTTGTGATACCCACAATAGAGAGCTAGATGCTAGAAATATATAAGTAGTGTCAGAATTTATGGATGTACTTCCAAAAGAGTTGCCCAATTTGCTTTTAGAATGGGAACTCAAGTTCTATATTAAGGTGTTCCTTGGCATTACTTTGGTATCAATAGCTCTATATAGAATGGATGTAGTAGAGTTGAAAGAGTTAAAGATTCAACTACAAAGGTTGCTTTATAAGGGCTTCATAAGGCCAAGAGT
The DNA here is from genome assembly GCA_948208565.1 of Hura crepitans. NCBI lineage: Eukaryota > Viridiplantae > Streptophyta > Magnoliopsida > Malpighiales > Euphorbiaceae > Hura > Hura crepitans. Next base: position 5,554 of record CANXYI011662673.1, read on the forward strand.
TTCACCTTGGCATGTACCAATATTATTTGTGAAGAAGAATAATGGTTCTTTGTGGTTGTGTGTGGATTACAGATAGCTAAACAAAGTGACTATCAAGAACAAGTATTTACTACCATGGACTGATGACCTTTTTAATTAGCTCAAGGGGTTGAAGTGTTCTTTAAGATTGATTTGAGGTCAAGTTACTATCAGTTAAGGGTAAAGGAGTCTAATGTGGTAAAAATAGCTTTTTAGAACAATATATAGCCCTGTGAGTTTTTGGTAATGCCATTTGGGCTTACTAATGCTCTAGTGGCATTTACGGATCTGATGAACAGAGTTTTTAGACAATATTTGGCTCAGTTCATTGTTATCTTTATTAAAGAGATCTGGGTTTATTCTAAGAGTAGAGAAAAGTATGAATAGCATCTGAGGACAATTTTGCTAATCTTAAGAGAAGAGAAGCTCCATACCAAACTTAGCAAGTGTGAGTTTTAGCTTAGTAAGGTGTCTTTTCTTAGATGCATAACTTTTATACAAGGGATTTAGGTTGATATTAGCAAGATTCAGGCTATTATAGAGTGGAAGTCACATAGGAACACTAGAAAGATTCAAAGTTTTCTTAGGTTGGTTAATTACTATAGATGGTTTGTCAAGGGTTGTTCTTTGATAGCAGCACTTGTAACTTGTCTATTATGGAAAGATGTCAAGTTTGTCTGGGATGACAAATGTCAAGAGAGTTTTTATATGCTTAAGGCAATGTTAACAAAAGCACCTATTCTACTTTAGCTAATTTTTTAGAAGGACTTCACTATCTATAGTGATGCTTCACTTAATGGGTTAGGATGTGTTTTGATGCAAGAAGGCAAGGTAGTTGCCTATGCTTCTAGGCAGTTGAAGCCACATAAGAAAAACTACCCTACTCATGATCTAGAGCATGCAACAATAATGTTTGCATTGAATATTTGGAGACACTATTTATAATGAGAGAAGTGTAATGTCTACACTAATCACAAGAGTTTGAAATATCTTCCAATACAAAAGGAGCTGAACTTGAGGCATAGATGATAGATGGAGTTAATTAAGGATTATGACTGTCTAATTGATTATTATCATAGCAATGCCAATGTAGTGGTTGATGCTCTTAATTGGAAAATTCATGGCAACCATAAGATCTATGAATATCAAACTTCAATTTATGTATGATAGTGCTTTGTTAGTAAAGATACAAGTTAAGCCTAGTTTGTTACAGCAAGTTAAAGATAGTAAAAAGAATGATCATAGGATAACGAGAGTGATAAGTGCCATCCAAGAGGGTAACCCTACTAAGTATGGGCTAAAGAATAATGGTTGTTTGTATTACTATGATAGAATCTATGTTCTAAATGTTAAAGAGTTAAAGAAATATATTTTAGATGAGGCTCACAATGCTCCATATGCTATGTATTTTGGTAGCAGCAAGATTTACTAAGATTTGAAAGTGTCCTATTAGTGGCCTTGTATGAAAAGAGATGTGTCAAAGTTCATGACCAAGTGCCTTACTTGTTAGTAGGTAAAGGTAGAACATTAGGTTCCATCTGGATTGCTACAACTTATAATGATTCCAAATTGAAAATAGGATAGGATCACTATAGATTTCATGGTTAGGTTGCCTATGACAAAGAGCAAGTGTGATTCTATATGGGTTGTGGTAGATCATCTTACCAAGATAGCTCATTGTATATTAGTGAGGATGGATTATACATTGGAGAAGCTTGTTTAATTATATATTGATGAAGTTGTCAGGTTGCATAGAGTGCTGACTTTAATTATATATGATCAAGACCCGCAATTTACATTAAGGTTTTAGAAGAAACTTCATAATACCTTAGGTACTCAGTTAAGTTTCAGCATGATATTTCATCCACAGATTGAGAGACAGTCAAAAAGAGTCATTCAGGTAAGCTTTTGATACTTGAGTGATTGTATGTTGATGTATGAATGATGTTATACTTATGATAAAACATCTTTATCAGTGTTTGAGGACATGTTAAGGAGTTATGCCATTGAGTTTAAGGGCAGCTAGGATCGGTATCTAGCATTAGTGGAGTTTACATATAACAATAGCCATCAAGAAAGTTTAGGCATGTCTCTTTATAAGGCGCTATATGGAAGGAAGTACAAAACTCTTTTATACTGGAGTGAGCTCAGTGAAACTAAGCTTATGGGACTAGACTTGATCAAGGATGATGAAGAGAATGTGAAGATCATCAAGGATAGATTGAAAGCAACTTTTGATAGACAGAAATCATGTATAGATCTTATGAGAAAAGATATTGAGTTTAAAGTGGGAGACAAAGTGTTTTTAAAGGTTTCACCATGGAAGAAAGTTCTACATTTTGGCAAGAAAGGGAAGTTAAGTCCAAGGTTTATTAGGCCATACGAAGTGATAGAACATGTGGGACCAGTAGCCTATAGATTAGCTTTACCACTAGCACTTTAACAAATTCATGATGTCTTTTATGTCTCCATACTTAGAAGATATAGATTTGATCCAATACATGTTTTATCTATAAGAAAAGTTAAAGTTGGGCCAGATTCATCTTATAAAGGAGAACCTATCAGAATTCTGGTTAGGGAAGTTAAAAAATTAAGGAATAAGGTCGTCCCTCTAGTGAAAATTATTTGGAAGCACCATAGGATAGAGGAAGCAACATGAGAGATAAAAGCTCAAATGAGAGAATAGTACCCTCATCTATTTGAACCAGGTAACATCGAGAACAACATTTCTTTTAAGAGGGCAAGTAATGTAATGACCTGAAAATCCTAACTTTGTGAATAATACTTTTCCTGAGATAAATAGTGTTCCCAAGACTCAGGATGCACTAAAACTGCTGGATGAAAGTATTAATCATAAAATAATTTTTGGCAACGTTTGAAACTAATCAAAACTCATTTGATTGGTTAAAAATGCTAAGAAAGTTTTTACAGCAGTGTCTTATGAATAGTGACCAAGGCAAAGATGAATTGTAAAATAATTTAAAAGTTACTCAAAAAATTACAAGGCTTATATGTCCTAATACTCAAAAATTATAATTAGCTTGTTGGCATTGAAATTGGAATTTTTAGATGTTGGGAAGTATTTTATCTAAATATTGGATGACATAAAAAAGGCATTATGGTTTGGTTTTTATGTTTTTTGAGCTCTGATTTTTAGAGGGTTGTGAGGCTATAATTAAGTGAATTTTTTAATGTTTAATTGAAATTAATGGGCCTTTAAAAGGGAGGAAAATTGAAAAAAAAAAGAGAGGAGAAAATGGGGTAAAATAATTAATTTTTGGGGAAATTATTTACATGGTCAAATGCACATATTTTGGGTCAAACTCTCCTTCCTCTCTCACTCAAAGAAGTCGATGGCTTCTCCACCTCTGCTCCTCTATTTTTCATTATCCATCCACTATTTTAAGCCTCTTTTGTCTAGATTAAACCAATCTGAGTGCCTTTACATCCTTTAGAGCTCAGTAGAAGTGAGAAAATTAAAAGAAAACAAAGGTTTTAGCTTAATTTTTGTTATGGCAAATAGTAACCTTTTTCGATTTGAATAAGAATTTTCAAAACTCAACATTTTTTTCATATTCCCTAGGTGCTGAAGAACACATTTATGCTTTTGTTTTGTCATTTTATGTTTTCATTGATTTATTATGAATTTTTAAAAATCAAATCTATAATAGGCAGTTGAGAAAATGGATAAGGCTTAGGATAAAGGGAAATCAAAGGTTTGAGCAGTATTTGGGGTCATATTGTGATCATTTTGGTATGTGAAATTGATTCATTTTATGAATAATTAAGTATGCCTTACATTTCCTATCATATTAAATGTGTGTAGTTAATTGTAATAAATGAACTTAATTAGTGTAATGGTGTATTTATTCATTAAGATTGGCATTGTGATGTGAAAATGGCTTGTATAATAGGTGAATTGTTGAAATTGGAATGGGATGGTCGATATAGCATGTTGGTTGAATGGCCATGTGATTTCCTCAACATGCACATGTTTGCTTATGTATGTGTATGACATGGATTATACTAGTTTTATATGGAAAGATTACTATGTGTATGGAAATGAATAAATTGTGCTTTTTTGTCATGTTGAAAGCAATATGGCCAAATGGCCTTAACATATGTTAGTGATGTGTGTTATGTTATAATGCGCCAAAATATATGTTGATTATGAATGTTGACATATTAATTGCATGATGATGTTTATGAACTAATCAGGAAGTATATGGCATATAGTAAAACTTATTATGCCTTAGGGATGTAATAGGTGTGGAATTGGATTACATTCTTGATATATGACATTTTCAGAGTGCTTTGAAAACATTATAGCAACTAAAGAGATTTCAGCTCATTGAGTGCTATGTATGGCCAAAAGTGTTCATGACCATATTTGAGTGATGCATATTGAATGAGTTACATGACTTTACATAAATAAACATGTTAAATGGATATAAGGAATAATGTTAATGAATAGATTATGTGATATGCTTGGAGTTAGTGGCTAAATGTCCACAATGGATGAATCAAGCTTATTCTTGCTTGAAATAAGCGTACAATGTATATGTATGGTCAAACACCTATTATTGATCGTAAACATGTAAAGTCATGTTGTTAAAGAGATTTTGAGTGTGTATGGATACATATATGAAAATATGGACTTTCAAATAATACATTGTAAAGATATGGTGTGTGGATTTATAACTAATACCTAAATTGCTAAGTTTTCCTAGTATGGTCATCTATTGACCTTACCATGTTTAAAAGTCATTTGTAAGCTACTTAAGTTGGTAGAAATAAAAATAAACATGTTCGATAGGCTATATGGTTAACAACCTAGAAGGATAGGTTAACCGATCAACTAGGGGTATAGTAACAACTGCTAGGGCACCATGGTGCTTTTTGATATTTTTGGTCTAAGGGTTCACTTTTAGTCTAACCTAAAGACCTATTTATGTTTGATCATTGAATCCACATTGGTAGATAAACTTCGGGTTCATAAATGGTTGTAATGGCCATCATGCTATATTTGATCCTTGGATCCACATTAGTTGATAGACCTTCAAGTTTATCGAGGTTGTACTAGCTGTCAACCCCTATTATCCATAGGACATGTGTTTTGGTTATATAGGCAAATAAGAATGACTTTATGAAATGCTTAATGTGGACTTTTCTTTATACATTTAACTACCAAATTTGCATGTTGAATGCATTATTCATGTTCATATGTAATTTACATTATTTTAGTTAATGCTTAGCTTATGTATGTTTATGTAGTAATTTTTACATAATATAACTTATGCATGTTGTGACAAATGAGAAAGTGATTATGTTTAATAAAGATGTGGCTTATTTCATGATTTACTTCGATTTCACCACAAAGCAAATTGCTTAGCACATCATTTTGTTTGTGATTGAGCCTAAGCCTCGGGACATCCAGACAATCAAGAGAAGAATATTATTTTGGTATATTTTATTGTATGTAGTTAAATTATGGGATGTATAGACATAAGGAAATGCATTCTTATGTTGGATGTAATTTGTCTTATGCTAAACAATAGTATTTTGTAATTTTAACTTGTATATGATCTGTAACTTTATTCTAAATGTTTGAAAATCTTTTATGCTTTATTGTTATCTCTTTCTAAAGTTGAGACCAAGATTGTATGGATTGTTATTTTGGAGTGATTAGCAGCATCCCAATATTAGGGAATGGATTGAGAAATATTTTAGAAGTGTTTTTCTTGATGATAAGTTACTATTCAAATTTTGGGATAGTGCCTATTACAACTGTTATGTTGTCAAATTTGGGCTCAAGGATTCTAAAATTTGTATATGTAACACAATTGTTTGAAAGTTCTTGAAAACTACATTTTGGTGTTTTAAGTATACATGGTCAAATGTTTTAATTAATGTCATATGCAATGACATCAGATAGCATGTTATATGTGCACACCCTAGTCTTGTTTATGACTGGCTGATGATTGAACTAGGTAAGGGGTGTTATAAAGGGTGCTAATGCCTCATGATGTCCTCTCTTTCCTAAGTGGCTTTTTTGGTATTGTGATTTCTTTGTAATACTTTAACTAATAGAATCTACTTATTCCTAAATTCTTTTATCTCACTAACTAAAATCTTCACTAGTTCCTCTTTATAAGTTAAATTTAGCCGTAACTCCATGAATTTTACATAAATCACATGTGATAGATTTTATCGATATCTTTTCAACATTGAAATATGAAACACTTTATGGAACTTATCCTACTCAAAGGATAAAGTTAGCCTATAATCTATAAGTCCCATAAACTCAATAACTTCATATGGACCAATAAACCTAGGACTAAGCTTTCACTTTCTACCAAAATGAAGAACTTTCTTCCAATGTGATATTTTTAATAACATCTTATCCCTAATGTCATACTCAATATATTTCCTCTTCAAGTCTGCATAAGACTTCTACCTATTTAAGGTGACTTTTAGGTTATCCTTAATAACCTTCACTTTCTCTTCTAATCAAATACAATCCCATAAACTTATCCTTACTAAGCTCAGTCCAACATAAGTGTGTTTTGCACTTTTTATAACAACCTGAGAGTTTAGGTTTAGAATTTGCAATGTTAGGGTTTATTGCTTTGCTATACTGATAATCTAGGCTAAAATTTTGACAACATAACAGTTGTCTAGAGACTATCAAAATTTCTACCTATATAAAAGACATTCTTATACATATACAACCACCATCAGCTTATTGATTTACACCAACACATAATAATACAACATGTCACCAAGGCACAAGAACCCTTTGCCCTATAACAACTCAAGGACACAACTAACCCACTTGATCTAGGTGAATTAGTTCATCAGGTGGAAATGACCCTCTTGTGTGCCATACTATCATAATCAATTTGTTCTCATGTTATATACAAGCATATGTAGATAAGGAATCTACCTATACATGTGTTATATACATGCGTATACAATTACAAAACTAGAATTATACTATTTGCCACTAATTTATAAATGTATATGTAATATTTCTTGTATTACATCAATAGTTTGCTATAAGATCTAGACATGTAGGTGTCTTAGCAAGACTACATAACATGGATATCCCCCTTAGCATCGTCCCATAAATTGCATGTATGACAAAACAATTTCATTAGTGTAGTTGGGAGACTAGCACATTTACACTCCTAATGTATCAAGAATTAGATTCAGAATACATTCATAATGTGATGCCCTCCACCCGATCTGTACACTGAACTTGAGTAAGGGATGCGCACATGTAAAATGATATCCAATTTCATTATCCAAAACCACCTTAAATTTAAAACTTTTATATAAGAAAACATTTCTTTCATTTGAATATGAAATTAAACATTAAAAACCATTTTGGCATACATATCGAGGTAAAAATTGGGGTCATCGTGCTAAAAATTTGGTAGCATAATAGCCGTACTAGGACACTTTCCCAAATTTTTACCTACTTAAAAACACTTTTATAACATCAATAATCTCATCTATAACCTAATAGGTCCTCCTGACCCTCTAATCACAAGACAAAGCTCAATGAGCCTTAAGCTCCCTATAGTTAACATTCTCACATGCAAACTCATTAATTAACACACAATCATGCGAGAAGTAAAAAAGCAAAATCCTTAGTTATAATATTTGAGTATAAAAACCCATTGCAAAATGTAGATTAGACCCAATCCCTTTGGGATCACAAGAGCACACTAATTATTATCCCATTACATTTACATCACAATCACTATTATAAAAAGTACAAAAATACCCACATAGGGGTTATCTTTATGTCTCCTGATATGTAGAAGCTGTGGCTCTAATCTACTGCCTTATTGCCTACGCATCACAAACAAGCAATGCGTTAAGCTTTCGCTTAGTGGTGTAATCACTTTAACTTGCAAAAGGGTTAGTTTTAGAATTCCTATATTTACACACAAGCCATTTTCGAATTTAATATCACAAACATGCAATTTTTGTGTCTTATATGCAAACATGCACATTTCATGTAATAATCATGCCTTTAAATATCATACACCAAATATCCCATAAACATCATATAATAATCATTTATAGGCTATAATGCAAAACATATGTCATATCATTATCATAATAACATGTAAACTACCACACCATAAATATGCATTACAAGGAAATAATGTCATATATGTATATTATTTGGGTCATAATGCCTTAATGCAGACATAGACTCATTTCCACATCATAATCATAATTACACCATTTATAGCCATATGAAAGATAATAATCATAACTGAACACCTTAAGACTAGTTTTTGAGTCATTTGGCCCATCTATGTCCATTTGTCCCATATTAATTCCATTTAACATATAATACCAAATTATACATTTTTGAGTCATTTTGATTTGTTTAACTTATGCCTATATATACAAGACAACTAACTATGACTGGATAACAAAATTACTTAAGCCTGAAGGCTCTCATACCTATAGGTATGTATACTTAGGGTTGAAGGCTCTCACATCCATAGATGCATATACTTAGGCTTGAAGGCTCTTACATCTGCAAATGCATAACACTTAGGCCTAAAGGCTCTCACATCCATAAATGCATATTCTTAGGCCCGAAGGCTCTCACATCTATAGATGCATAAATAGACATAGGCCTATAGGCTCTTATACCCATTGGCATGAAAATTAACTCTTGATGCAAAAAAAAGAAGACAAGTTATCCTCTCTAATAAAATTAGGCCAAGCCTTATGTGATAAAACTCATAAATATTATTGATGATTCAATTGTGTCTTTACAAGCCAATAATAAGGCTATTTATAGGTCTCTTACACCAACCCCCATTTCAATAAGGAAATAAAAAGCAAAGGGCATGTTTGGATAACACCCCTTAACAAAGAAATAAAATTACAAAAATTAAAGGTAAGCCAAACAAGGCCCTTATTTTTTAGAATAGGAAATAAAAT
>CANXYI011662848.1:0-12402 GCA_948208565.1 Hura crepitans
AAGGGTTAGGAGATCTATAGTTGCCCCTATTTTGATATGTGTTGTGGAAATGCATAAATTAAAATACTAAATAATAAAGTACCTTAGTTAGAGATAATTACCTTACCACAAGACTACATTAAATGCAAAAGCCTGCCTTAGGTAGGTGGAATTTAATTAGAGTGGATTTGCTTATTAGGCTGAACCCTAGAGTTATGTATTGGCTTGTTAGGCTAAACCCAAGAGAGTTATGGATTGGCTTCCCAAAGGAATTTAGATTGGCTTGTTCCGCTGAATTCAAGAGTTATAGATTGGCTTTGAGCTAAAGTTGAGAGAGTTTGGATTGGGCATTAAGCTAAATCTTGTAAAAAAGTAAAAATTAGCATTTATTAAATATAATAGATGGATGGTGGCATACCTAGCTTCCATCAATTGTGGATGAAATCCTATGATATTGTTGTTGCATTGGTTGAATTGACGTGAAGCTGAATTTAAGAAGAAGAGGTTGTCATATTATAGTTGTTGGATTAATGCGTGGTTAAATCTTAAGAAAGAAAAAGATAGGTCTTTAGATTAACATGTAGTTGAATCCCAAGAAAAAGGAATATAGGTTTAAATCCTAAAAGGTGAAAATAGATGTTAGAAGTTGATCTTATGACATCAAATTAATGTGGAGCTGAATTCAACAAAGGAAGAGTATACATGCTGAATTAACTTAACTAGATGTTAAGTTAATTTAGAGTTAAATGTTGAATTAACTTAAAGTTAAGTGTTGATTAACTTAAAGTTAATAAAGGTGTTATGAATTAACATATGGTTAAATTTGTTGGACAAATGAAGACATTGAGCAATTGTTATTAACACCTTTACTTTTTAATGGAAGGGAGGTAGAGGTTTAAAGTAAGTAAACCTCACTTTTTCAAGGTTGTTCTTTAGGATTACTACAAGGATTGACTCAAAGTTATCTATGAAGCAAGGGATGCTAAGGAAAAGGGTTTTGAAAACCTCTAACAAAAGGAAGAAGCTATAAGCTACATTGAGTTTGGATGCCAGGTTAGGATTTCTCAAATTTATTGATGATTTTTACAATAAGATTTTCTAGAAACTGATCTTTTATTGATTAAAGATAGTTTATTGACACAAATAAATTCCATTACATTAGGTCATTATATGGCAACTTTAATGACAAAATAACATCTTATCTAAGTTGAATAGAGATATTATGTTGGAAATAATTAAATGTCTCTAGGAAGATTTGAAAATGAAGGCTGAATCTATTAGTTTAAAAAATAAATTATCCAGATTGACCACTTTTGACCTATTTTTTTAGCTTAAATAACACAATTTTAACTTTGAAAACATTTTCCAAATGGTAAGAAAATGTTTGGACAAGTAAAAACATGTGGAATTTAGCCACAATCAAGGTTGGAAATAGAAAATGAATTAAGTTAATTAATTTAAGCCTAATCAAAAATAGAAAACTTAACTTAATGATTCATTAAATCTATTTTATTGATTGAAAAACTAAATAAAACAAATTTATTAACCCATTAGTTATTGATGATAGTTAGCATTTTATTTTATTAAAAAAACCATTTTTAAGTTTATTGACAAAAAATGGCCTATATAGTTTTTCAATAAACTAATTCTCTCGTATTCTCACATTTGGGTCCAAATTTTGTCCAATTTCAGGTATTATTCTTCCTTTGACATTAGTTTGATGGTTTTTGCGATATTTTGGGGTCATGTTTCTGGATGCCCTAAACAAATAAAGGCTATGTGGACCTAAGATGCATGAGCCAGTGTTAGTCCATGCGAACACTATGTAGGTCTGTAAGGTGATATGTGTGGACTAGAGATAAATGTATGGGTAAACTATTGAGTTAGTCCATGTGGATATGATCAAGGGTCCATGGAGGTGATCTGTGCAAACAAAAAGCTAATGAAAGGATAGGTTAAGATATTAGTCCGTGTGGACATGAAGGGTGAAGTCTATGTGGATTGGTCATGAAAGTAAAAAATCATGGACCTTCTATTCTCTTTTTCACTTTCCTCATTCCCAATTTTCTATTTTTCTCTCTATTTTCTTACATGAATGGCTTCTTCTAATGGTTTTGACTCACTATTGCCTCCTTTCGATGCCTAAGTAGCTATTGATAAGGCTCTAATAGTACTGTTGCTATCATCAATGTTCATTTTGTCATCCCTTCCACCTCCTTCAAAGGTGGAGGACATCACAATGCCTATTTTAGAGGGTTTTATACCCTTCTTGATGATTAACCAACCTCAAAATGTGGCTCCAGTGAATAGAATTCTATTCGGTGCTTCAATGATGATCTTGGCAGGCCACGCGTGTGCCGAAATGTACCCCCAGGTTCATTTCTTTCCCTTTTTAGCTTTGTTTGGAATTTTTGCTACTTTTTCCTTCGTCTTCTTTGCTGTGTGCTACTACTTGGTTCGATAAGCCTATGTAGACCTAGTTTTCCTAGGGCAAACTTGGTTCATATGGACTTGTCTTTAGGTTAGATTTCCCAAAATCATTAGGATAGGGTGTTGAGCATTTCTACATGTTGTAGAATGGGTGGTCCATACAGACTTATTGTGTGTTGCTTGAAGTTCATGCAAACTTTTATTTGTGTGCGTGTGAGGTCTGCATGGACCCTTTGTGATGATTTTCATGTCTTACACTTATTTTGCCTGTTTGTAAACTGCTGGATTTACTACCTTGTCATAGTCCATGTGGACTAGGATGGTCTTGGTTCATGTAGACTCTTAACAAATTCTACTTTGTTAATAGTCCATGCAAACATGTGTTGTGCCTTACCTATCTATGTTTATCCTTTCTTATAGACACATCTTAAGTGTGGGGGCACTTTATCAGGCCCACAATAGTGGTATGCATCGATGCCCATTCAGGTGAAGGATTGGGTTCGAGTGTTTAGGTTTTAGACCTTATCGACCATCTCATCGGAGGTGATTTTCACAGAGACCTGTAGGCACTTAGGGCTTTGCTGGATAGGTGGATGGATATGATGCACACCTTTCATATGCCTTTTGAGGAGCTAACCATCACACCATTCGACTAGGCATTCATCATAGAAGTGCCCTGTACTGGTCGAGTTATTGCGTTTGATGCTAACTACCATTTCCCTATTCTTCACTTTTAAGAAGTGAGGAGTTTACTCAGTTTTGTGTCTTAAGATCACTCAAGCAGCATCCGATGCACATATTTGTATAAGTGGTGGGCCGATGCTGCACCTACCACTCAGCCTGAGGTAGATCAATATACTCGCTGCTTTATGTTGTATCTACTAGGGACCATATTATTTACGAATGCCAATGACAATGTGAGTTAGAGCTTTTTACATATGGTAAAGCAGATTGAGGGCGTCAATTCCTAGAACTAGTGTTGCTCGTCACTAAGCTGGATATATAAGAGCCTTAACATGCCAATTTGCATGAGGAAAAGCCATAGGTTTATCTAAGGCTTTTTCTCATGTGTCTTGTTGAGTGCTTTTCTATGAACTTTGTCTATCATTTCTCGATTGCTTATTTTCCTTAATTTTGACATTGTTTTTACATAGGTGCAGGCATATGAGCTTCATTTACTACCATATCTATGTGAGTTGGATATTCCTCGTTGATATTTAATGATGGATTGGTGGGTCCGACCATCCTCAAGACCCTAGAATGCTTCATCATTAATGTACCATTGTTAGTACTTGAGCTAACGGGCTTGGGATAATGTAAGTAATCTAGTAAGAGTGCTAATACACTTAATTAGCATAACCTAATCATTGTTAGTGTTATGCTTACTTGACTTTCTTTCTTTTAGATTGACTTAGCTTGGTGGGTTTTTCCCATTGAAGAGGTGGTATATTTCTTTTACTTTATGCGAGAGCCATCCTTTTGAAGGCTATTATTGACTACTCTAAAGGCTTACTCTTGGTTTCTAGGAGAAAGTGTGTTGAACTGGCATATAGGCCCTGAAGTGAACTATATTCCTTAAGATCCTCCTAACACCATGTTGTTTGGGTGATATATTGATGACTTGGAGTTTGTTCAGGGCATAATTATAGGTGTACCTAGGGACACCTAGGTGGATGTTGAAGGATGGGATTACTCTTCTTGGGCATTATCACACTTCTTAACTCACGTGCCATACACTTTAAGATTTGATCCTTAGGTAAATTGTTTGATCTCTAGTTCATTATTTTTAAAGCTAATTTATGATTATGTGTTGTATTATAGCCTACTATTACCACTTCTAAAGTTGGACCTTCTTCATCTAGAAAGAGGGTAAGGACAGTTCCTAGTTCTTAGGGTCCTCAATTTTTGCCTCCTCCTACATGTACTATTAGGAATAAAGTCTCCAGTCTAGCTGTGGGTTAGTCATCATTGCCTGATGAGTTTGTAGGCACCTTGTTCAAAATTTGAGAGTTAAGCTACATGTGGTATGGCCTAGATAGAGAGTTATCCTCCACTTGCCTTCACATTAAAGATAATTGGCTAGTCCCTTTCAAGCTAGAGAATGCCACACTAGTATGGTTCTTTTGGTTTTCTATGATCACTTATGCTAGTTCAATTTGGTGTAACACTTTTCTTTTTTTTTTTTTTTATTTTGATAGGTTAGAAGGGCTCTCATAAAGAGAACTGCTTGAGTAGTTAAGGCTTTTAGGTGAGCCATGATAGATGAGACTTGAGTTCTTGCTGTAAGTATTTTCCTACACTGGTTAGTTTAAACATGCAAGTGTATGTGCATGCATGACATATTTAAAATGCATTAATCCCCTATTCTTTTGTAGAATAAGCTGAAAAGAAGGGTTGCTACTCTTCGTGAGACTTAAAAGAAGCTGAGGGCCTTGAAAATTTATGATGGTGCTCTCTCTAAACGATGAAGGCAAGGAGAGTGAGAGTAAAGAATAAAGATGATAACAACCTTACCTTTTTTCCTTTTTGTTAATATGCCATTTATTTTTGTATATATCGATATTTACAATGTTTGAATATATATATGCTTTTATTTAAGCATATTTTGTATCTTTACATACGAGCACATAATAATTGATATTCAATGAAAACATGTACAATGAAAATACATTATCTATGAAATTGAATAGAACATTTACAACATTCCTCGTAGTAAGGAGTTCTTGACCATCTATGTAACTAGGGAGCTAAAGCCTAATGGCATTCTTTAACATTTCAACATTGAGATTCAAGATGCAGTCTCTCTTACCAATTGGCACAAGCTGACTAAGCATTATATTTTTATTAACCCTTCTCAAATAATCTATTTTAGCATACACAATTGTATAAAAGAGAATGTTAGTGGTCCATTTAAATGCGCATCTCATCAATGGTCAAGTGCCATTTCGATTAATACCATGATGAGCGATTGCCATCTAGTCTCATGTCTTTTTGATTAATACCATGATAGCTGATTGCCATCAATGGTCCAATGTCATTTTGATTAATACCATAATAGGTGATTGCCATCAATGGTCCAGGATAGGTTATGGTATTACACAGTATGGCAAGATATCTATAATCCATGGAAAATTCGTTAACAAACATCCCTTAACTCATCCAGTAAGGACCAACATACTGTTTCAATAGCAAGATGTAACTTATAGAAGATTAGTAGTTGATAACCCCTAACTCATCCAACAAGGACCGACATATTATTTCAATAGCAAGATGTAACTTATCAAAGATTAATAGCTGATAACCCCTAACTCATCCAACAAGGATCGATGTATTTCTAAAATGTCTGCAATTTTTAAAAGATCGATTGACTGATTCATTTTGTGATAAAACTTTATTCTCTAAAGATATGGTCTATGTAAATACTTTTTATCATGCTCTGTGCGGACATAATGATTATGCCTGGTATGTGTCTATTCATAAGTGCTTGCACGGACTTATTTTTATAGTCTATGTAGACTATGACATTAGCTTTAGATGTGCCGAGGTTCGTGCAGATGTCTTCATGTGTTTTAGACTCCATCTCTATATAGGACTAGGGGTGACACTTCTTGGAGCTTATAAATAGTCCTTTTCCTTGCTATACATGCCATATTCATCATGTCTCTCCCTTTTTGTCAATAATTTTCCCAAATCTTGGATTCAAAGGCTACTTGGACTTCAACCATCCTTGCCCTATTTTTCAATCTCGAATTCTTAAAAGTGAGGATAGACCATAATTTTTTGAATGCTGCTGCGTATTATTAGGACCCAATCTTCCATGTATTTGTCTTCAATCATCAAGAGATCATCCTTACCCTAGAGGAATTTGCTGCCATCATAAATTTCAACGTTGCTATGGATGTTCCTCTAGCAATCCCATCTTCTGAAGATCATTATGCCATAGACATTGTACTTGCCCTAGGAGTTTCTCTTTTAGTGGCTCAAAAGATAATCTTAAGTGTGGTTCCAATTTCCTTATAGGCAATTCTTGACCTTGTTGGCCAACTTTGTAATGCTCGTATTTTAAGGCTCCATGAATAGTGCCATTAGGTTCAAGAAGTATACCTAGGGTGTCAAGTTACTTACATGTAAATCGAGGCAACGGCACAGGTCATGAAACTTTGAGGGGCTTTAGATTGATGAAAATGCAAAATTTAAAATTTTAGCAAAACCAATAATTCATTTCAGACTGTAAGCTACCCTTTTGTGTAATAAAATTTTTTTACACCGAGAATGACTCGAGATGTGCTCGGATGGACCTAAAAATATCGAACCTTAAATGTCAAAAATTCCACTAAGTCCATTAGTGAAAGAATTTTTGAATTTCAAGGTCGTTTGTAAATTCTCATAATTCTCGAGGTCAGCAAGCAAATTAAGCCAGATTGAAAATTATCCTATCAATGAAATTTGGTTGCAAAAATTTATGAGCATGTAGAGAGGATTAAAATATGAATTTTAAAATAAACGGTGTAATTTTTTTGAGATCTGTGTGAATTTTGGCAAATTTTTAAAGTTTTGCCAAAAATCGAGCTATTTTAAGGTGGTTTAGGTGGTTGTGGGACCCACCCATATCATGCCATCTAGCTTAAGGCTCATGCTAAGTGTCCATATGGCCTTGACAAGTGGCAAATCTACTCATATAAAAGAAAAAAATTTTCTTTCTTTTTGCCCAGCAATTGAGGCCACAGCCAGCCTTGGGAGCCATTTTCATCCATTCCTTCAGCCATTTTTGCAAGCCTTTGATTTTTAAATTAATTATGGGATGTTAAAGACCTAGAGGAAGAAGAAGCACATAGAAATGCTTCTCCATCAATTAATTAAAATTCTTGGAAATTTATTAGATAGAAGCAGTCTAGCAAGGGGTGTTTGAAGTGAGTTCTTTATTCGTCCTTTAGTTTTTTTGAGTTGCCTTTGCTTAAAATGGTATTTGAGGTGCCTAACATCTATAAGAATGTGTTTTAATGACTTTTGAGGTCATTCAAGAGGAGAAACACTTGAAAGAAGGAAGAAGAAGTCACTGTGAGGGGCTAGGCAGTTGTGGAAGTGAAGGTTTCAAGTGTTCTTTTTAGCAAGTAAGAGAATTCTAGCATTTTCTTCATGCCATATGACCTTTATAGGACTAGAATTAGGCTATAATGATATTAAACTAAGGTCTAAATGTTGATATCCTTTAGGTTGCATGAAATTCCTAAGGATAAATGGACAATTAAAGGTTGAATTGAGAATTGCTTGATGAACATTTGAATAACATAGGTAAATCCTTGCTGGCCGAGAGCATTATGGGTAATATGTAGGTGTATAATGCTTAATTTAGTGTAGAACATGTTGTAAGGTTCTTAATATGTACATACCTAAGTGTGTATATGAGTATAATTGTCTATTTGGCATGTGCAAATTGCTTTAGGAAATGTGAAATCACTAGGTGATAAGTAGATAACTTGATTAATATATGTATTGCTGGGAATTTAGTAATGGCTGAGATATATATTATGATTGAATTATCTAAATTGGCATAACAATATCCTTGGGAATGAATAAATGTATTGAGAGCATGTGCAAAGAATGGAATGAATAAGGTAATATGGAAAAATGCATGATCATGGCTTGTATATCAAGGTACTCAAGAGCATTGGCAAGGTAAATGCTAAGACATCTTTAGTGTTTTTCTTGAAAGGAATAATTGCCTTGAGATTAATGTTGTAGATATGAATTGACTTGATTAATATGTGTAACAAAGTGAATTAAACTTTGGCTGAGACATATGTGAGATAAAGATTGGCATGAAAATATTGGTAACATATGTGTTATGTATAGGTATAGTATAAGCGGGTGGCATAATTTAATTAGCATGAAATGAGTCTAAGGTACATAGTTAAAATGGCATGGAATGTAACCAAGGATTTGCATGAAAGATGACTTGAAAATTAACTTGAACATGTCTAGCTTGTAATGTGCCTTTAAGGGCTATGACATGTGATCAAACAATATGCTTAAAATTTATGCTTATCAAGGCTATATTATGTGATTGTGTATTGTGGCTTTGATGCCTATGTTTTGCTCTTAGAAATGGCCTAATGATTGTATGGCTTAGGGCCTATGAACCTTGTGTAAATAATGGAGAAAATTCCACTAAAAAGGATAAGAAATGAACGTAAAAAGGGTTGTTGAAACTTGACGTGATGACCTATAACTATCCAGTTTGACATTTACCTGAATCAAAAATACCACTGGATAGTAAATGGCAAATAAATGTGAAATACTTATTGAATAAAATCGAGCATATTATACCATAATTATTAGCAATTATAATATTTGAAAATGCTTTTGAGAAATTACCCGGTACAACCTAATTGTGACCATACTAGACCGGGCTAAAATTTAACTGTGCTATAAAATTTATATTTGTTTGTTATTTACTTAATAATTTTATAAGAAGTTAATTAGTAAAGAAATAAACATAAATTGAGTTGCTTAGCCCATTAGTTAGATACCTACTGGATGGGTTGACCAATCAACTTAGGGATTTTTAGCAGCCGCTACACTATTTACTTTTCAGATAAGGCCGATACAGTGGCCTAGGTCCACCTTAGGCCACTATACTAGTCTATTGGATAGAAAATTTTCTACCTTTATCACCTGATGCTAGTTACATAAATTTTGTTGGGGTAACGGCATAGGTCCTAGAAGGCCACTACACTAATCTGTTAGATAGACTAGTCTGCTAGGTAGACACAGTTATGCCATCACTGATCTTCAAATAAGGTTTGTACAATAACAAAGGTCCCAGAGCGCCACTGTACTAGTCTGTTAGATAGACTAGTCTACTAGGCATACCACACCTTGATAACTGCACCTTAGGTACTATAACTCAAGCAGGTCGGTGTAGTGGTTGGTGTCTAGAATGTGGATCACTGCACTATCTTTATTCCCTCTAAGTCCAGTGTATGCCAATGTCGCCTTTTTAGTCAGGCCAGCTGGCATAAATTAAATAAGAAAAATATAAACTACATGTGCTATTGGAATATGATACGAGGTATAATATGACACAATCACTTGAATAATTGGGAAATACACATACATGTGTATTTTGGTAATTTTACATGTGCAATACCTAGTGTCTTAACTAGTAGAGATTATGCATGTGAGCCATAATAATAATAAAAAAATATGATTTTCTTGGGTTAAAATGAATAATAAAATGATTGCATGACATAAATCTATACAAGGATAATTTGGTAATTTGGCACATTAATATCTTAAACTAAACTTTAAAACTAGAATAACTTAGTGTTGTGATTACACATGCATGGGTAAACTACTTGACATGTTTTAAATGCTTAAGTTCACCACTAAGTATATTATATACTCAGTGTACCTATTTTGGTGTGCAGGTACCTAGAATAGAGATGTAGCCTCATGAAACATGTAGCAAAGTTCAGATGTTATTCATCAAAAGTTAGTTAATGTATATTTTGTATAGTTTTGCACTCTATGTACTTAAAAGGGAAATGGGTGTTATGTATACAAAGGACATGTGATGTAAATATATAGGTACAATTTGTGTTGTAATAAGTAAATATCAGTCCTTTTGAGAATGTATGAATTTTGTTGATTTGTGTTGATGATATGATCTGTGAGCCTGAGACTCTAGTGTATATTTATTTGATTGTAACCTGAGCCCTATGCTAATGTTTGTTAGGATGATGATGTTAGGTTGATACTTGGGGGACCAAAAGGGTCTAAGAGGTGTGAGAATGTATTATAAAAGTGATTATACAGGTTTAAATTTTTAAATAGTGACCTAAATAGTTGTTATGTTGCTGAATTTTAGGAAATACTTCATCGACCTGTAATTGACCAACTTTGGCATGAATAATATGGTATAACGCTAAGTAATGTATAAGGACAGGCAAGAATAAAATTAGAATCAAATAGAATTAAATAGTGCAGAATAAGTAAGAGTTAAATGAATGAATATGGGAGACCTAACGAGAAGTGCATTTCCTATTGGGTTTCTTCCGTAATCTAGTAGGGGGTGTTACATTTTATGGTATCAGAGCATATGTTTAATGTTCCTAGGTTAAGTACATGAGTACAACTATCTAAGTTTCAAATCCTCTGAACTATTAAGTTGTAAAAGGCTGATAAGTTATTTCTTTTGCAGTAAGCATTGGCTGATTAGGTACCCGAAGAAGGGGCTAAGGAAGTGGCTAGTTTTGTATCTACTACTATATAGGGACTAGGCAATGCATTAGTACTTAAACCCAGTGATGCTGCATAGCAGCCATAGCCATAAGTGCTTAGACAACAGTAGGCAGAAGCATCACATGCTTCATTACAGCAGATAGTGAACTTGCTTAATCATACTTCTACTGTTGCTCCTACTCCACCTCCACCACTAGCTCCTCCACATAAAACTCATTTAGAAAGGTTGAGGAAGATGGGAGCTATTGATTTCTTAGGGAGGAAGAAAGATGAGGCTGCTAGAGCTGAGTACTGGCTAGATAGGACATTTAGAGTCTTGAAGCAGTTAAATTGTACAAAAATAGAAAATCTTTAGTGTGCCACTTATCTTCTTCAAAAAGAAGCTTATAATTGGTGGAACACTATTAAGAGAAGAAAAGCACCTGCAGACCTAACTTAAGAGTTTTTCCTTACAGAGTTAAAGAAGAAATACATACCTAACTCCTACAAAGATAAGAGAAGACATGAATTCCTTGACTTAAAGTAGGGAAGAAGGATAGTATTAGAATATGAAAAAGATTTTACCAGATTGCCGAAGTATGCTAAAGAGTTTATCACCAATAAGGAAGAGAAACTTAAAAGATTCTTAATAAGGATGAATGTAAAGCTGGGAATGCAAATAGCAAACCCCAAGAAGAAAGATTTTTGAGTGCTAGTGTTTATTGTATATGACATGGAAGAAATGATACAAGAAAAGAGGGATTTCTTCTAGAGGAAGAGGCAATTCACTGTGGGATAGTCCAGTGCAGTGTCAAGGGATGGTAAGAAAAGAAAAGAGGGCTAGTTGCAAACACAGTCTCAGCCTAGGTCCCAGTATCTATTAGGGTATTAGGGGTAGATATAGGCACAGACCTAAAGATTTGGAGAAGTTTCTATGGGTAAATCTCGATTGCCTCCTCAGGTTGATAGTGCTCCTAGTATAGGGGTAATAGGAATAGATCTCTGACCTATAATAATTGTCAAAAGAAACATTAGGGGTAGTGTAGACTAGCAAGAAGAGGAGAGTGTTTCTATTGTGGTGCTCGAGACCAGTATAAAAGAGAGTGTCCTTAGAGACAGCAAAAGGGTGCCCAGACACAGGCATTTAATGTTGCATTTTAGAGTAGGGCTAGAGGTAAAATAGAGGAGAGCAGCCTAGTGCTAGCTAAGGCACTATATCTAAGGCTCATAATCCAGCTAGGTAGTATGTGGTGAGAGCCAAAGAAGAGGCTGCAGCACCAGACGTCATAACTAGTACTTTTATTTATTTGATGTTCTAGTTTTGGCTTTGATAAACCCTAGTTCTACATATTCATATGTATATACTACACAAGCACAAAATAGGGGGTTAGAGCCTAAACATGTTGATGTAGACATTAGAGTTAGAAATCCTATAAGGTAGTGTGTGATTGTGAACAAGGTGTATAGGTAATGCCCTCTAGTGATTCAAGGGTATATATTTTATGCTAATCTGATTGATTTCCTTTCAATGAGTTTGATGTGATACTAGGAATAGATTGGCTGACTATGTATCAAGCCATAATTAATTGTAGACATAAGAAATTGACCCTTCAGACTATAGAGGGATAGACAATGACAGTGGATAGTGAAAGAAGTCTCCTGAATAATCTTATCTCCACTATTAAAGCACAAAAACTCCTCTAAAAGGGGTGTGAGGCATATTTAGCCTATGCTATTAACCTGAATGTTTCTAACTTTGGTCTGGCACAT
>CANXYI011662853.1:0-12438 GCA_948208565.1 Hura crepitans
GATTAGGAAATGAAAGGAAGCACGGACTGAGTTATGATATTATATATATGGGTAAATGACATAATTATGCTAATGCTTATGTACATTCATGAAATCATTATATGTTGAATAATTTGTTATGATAAGGTATCTTAATGATAAATGAGATATTTATTAAGGGAATATACAATGTAATTAAGGATGGAATTAGATAAGGTATTTTTCTTATCATGTCCTTTTATTGAATGTTCCCATATGATTACATTGAAATCAAGCCAAATATCATAAAGATGATTCATACATATAAAATTATGTTGAAAATATGTATTTACATATGATAATGTGTATGCCTAATTATTTGTAAAGTATGTGAAGTGTTAACATACACCATTGCTTGATGATATGTACATCATATATGATGAGTATATGAACTGTAACACCCTTATACCTAACTGATAAACCAGTTTAGGGATAAGATGTCACATGATTGGTTTGATTATTATTCCTCTACCATGTCATTTATATCCTTTATTTAGTTATTATAGTACAATTATTTTCTTTTCATTCACATACTATAAAAAATATGTAATTTATATCACATGCATAAAAGCACTAATAACATTGTTAACATTTTAAAAATATCACTTAACCTAACTATCATATACATAATTTAGATTCTATATAATTAATTAAGTGATCACTATTAATATTCAAGTATTTTTTTATATCAAACTCATATTAGACATGCAAGGACATTTTGACAGTCAAAATATGCATGACAATTTCATTTCACCTATAAATTTAGTCTGTGAGCTCCTTTTGTACGCTTGGGACATGATACATTTCTTCACCTACTTTAATATGTAACCTACACATTGGCAAAGCCAATGTGCCTGCTAGGTTTCTCAATGGTGCATTCAATAGTTATGAATATGTATTTTTAACATTCTTCTATACTTTTATTTATAATTTATTTTAGAAGTCTTGATGGAATATTCATCTGTCATATTATTTTAATTTTATATTCATAGAAATATTCTCATAGTATTTCAATTAATTATGATGAACTGCTTTGTCTTATATAATTATCAATTCAAATATTCTTCCACTCTTACTATTCTTTCTTCTTTTATTTTTTTTTGTACTTTTTCTACTTACCTTATTCCTATAGATTCCCATGTAGTTTTCCACGTTCTTTGTCTACATAGTAATTTTTACTCCCTATAATGTTTTGTATCATATTTTAATTCATGCATTATATGATTATTAACTTATTTTATTTTTTTGTAAATTGTAATTCCTTTATAGTACTTTATATATTAAGCTTCCACAGTTATGTAATTGTTTCTAGTCTCCCTATTAATATGATAATCATTTGAATAATTTAATTCTTGTTCCTTTTTTTCTATCTAGACATAAATATTCTTTTAGTTATTTATAATCTAAATGTTTAACTTATATCTTAAAATATAACCTATGAGTTTTATTTAGTAATATATGCATAAACGATTCATGGTTATAGTATAGTTCATATATATTATTCGATTCACAGCATATTCATGTAAAATTATCTACATTTCTTTCATGATATTTATATTTGCATTAATTCCCATATAGACTAATTCAAATTTTTACATTCATGCTATGCAATTATAGTTATACTATTAGTCACACAATTTTATTATTAACTTCAATTATCTTAACATTATTCTTTTAATTTCATTTCTATTAATTATTGATTTAGCTCATACTCAAGTAACAAAATTCTCGATACTAGTTAATGGGATCTTAACCATAGAAGTCCTAAGAAATAGGAAGTGGCCGACATTTTAGACTTCATAGCTACTACACTAGAATGAGTATATATGTGGTGGCTCTATGGACCTCAACAACTACTATATCAATATAAAAATGTGTAGTGGCTCCATTGGACCTCAATGGTGGCTTCACACACATGAAAGTGTGCAATGGCCTTATTGAACCTCAATGATGGCTACACCTACATAATAGTGTGAAGTGGCCCTATTATACCTCAATGATAGCAGCACACACATGAAAGTGACACCGAAGTGTCATAGTAACTGTTATAATTCCCTAGTTGACTAGTCAGCCTATCCAGTCTAGGTTGTCTAACTCATATAGGATTTAGTTAAGTTTCTTATATATATATATATATATATATATATATATATTACACTTTTACATAGCTTTGGGTTCATATATAATTGTATTAATATAATTCAATTCTATTTTCACATACTCATTCCTCCATGTCCTTTCATGTATCTCAAATTCATAAGTAAGCTTGCTATACAAGTGATTAAGTTAAAATTATAACAACATAACACATTCTTATTTCACATTAGACATATTCAAATTACATACTTATACTACTACTTTCAATTTCATAATCATATTAATATGGCTTATTCACTCTTCATCATTCCTAAGTCTCTTTATTTTAATCATCACATGGTTAATTTCCATATTACATATTTATTTAACCACTTTAACAAGTTTAACTTGTATATTTAATCTTTGTGTATCATTATATGATTTATTCTCATAATCCTTGTAATGTCTTAAAATTTCAGTGTTATAAATAGTACTTCTCAACATGTGAATAGCAATTTCTCAAGACTTGAGTCACACTAAAGTAATTGAATGGAAGCATTAATCATAATATAATATTGGATGAACTTTAAAATGAAAATAAAGTCATTAAGATGGTTAAAAATAACAACAAATATTTTACGATAATGTCTCATGAATCATGACCTAGTTTCAACTGAGTTCTAAAATATATTTTTTTCTCTAATTGACTCGAGTTTAATACAACCTAATAATTAACTATTCCAATTAGCCTTAGAATTGGAATTTTTAAAGACCAAGAAGTATTTTCTAAAAATTTTGTAAAGTTAAAAAGTATTGATTTTATTAGATTTTTGAGTGCTTTTAGCACAATTTTCTTAAGAGTTTTAAGTCATGATTCAACAGATTTTATGTGATTTTTAAAAGTTTTGTTTGGAGATTAAATGAGTGGAAAAAATGAACTAAAGAAATTGATATTTAGATTTTTAATTGTGGCCATTGGATGAGTAAGAGATGAGGATGAGTAAGAGATGAAGTATTGATCATTAGATCAAATGACCCATATAAAAGGTTAAACTTCCCAATTGTAGTCAATATTTCAATAGTATCATCTGCTTTACTTCAACCCTTTATTCTATGGCTTCCTCACACATCCTCTCTAATTCTTTTTCATTTCTCTAAAATCAAATCTAAACTTTATCTTTCATGGATTAAGGAGAGTTTACATAGAGAAAAGCAAGAAATCAAGCCTAAATTAGAAGAATTTTGAGGTACGACTTTAAGGTAAATAGTGAAATATTTTTGAATGAATGGTTTTTTCTTGGGTTTGATATTTTTTTAAGGTTCTATAAGGATTATATGAGACACCTATAAAGTTAGATTGAATTTTGGATGAGTATTTGATTTTATATGGATTTTTTTTATTGCGAAAGTGTTTTATTTTATAAGGGAAAGGTGACCAAGGCATATCCAAGGTAAAAAGAAGGTGTGAAGGACCCTTTTATTTCTAAAAGATCTATTTTGGTATGTGTATTCAATATAACATATTAATTTTGTGTGTGTGAGAGTTAAAGTATGATTTAGTGTATGTAATTAATTTGTTTGGTATGTTAAAGGTATAATCTTGTGTTGGTTTGTTGTATGTTGATATGAATGAGATTATAAAGATGTTAGTATGATAAAAAGGTGATGTTAATAAAGAAAATATGTATTGGTTGAAAGTCACTTACAGCCTAGTTAGAATTTATGAGCATGGAAATATGTATGTTATGTGATATTGATAATAGTTTAATGCTAAAGTGTATGTAATTAGATAAACTAATGTTGGTTTCATTAAATATCATAATGTCCTATTTGAGTCACTTTATTGGTATGAAATGTATATGGTATGGTTTTGTTATACTAGCTTATGATATAGTTAAAGTCTTAAGTAAGGAATGAAATGGCATGAGGTAAAAGCATGAATGAAAGAAGTAATAGTTAGTTGACTTGCTTGGCCAAAACATTCATCACTTGAGGAATGAGCAAGAATGGTTTCAATGATAATGTTATGTTATTATATGTTAATGCTATGGTCATAATAAGTTATGTGAGTAATATTTGTGTGAAAGAGAAAAATAATAGTTTTATGTGATCTAAAGAAAAAGTGTGCGTGTAATATGTAAATGTTATGATGGCATGTGATTATATACTGATGATTATTATTCTGTATGATAATAATAAATGCTATTATATGACAAGAATAGTGGTTGTAATTGGAGATGATATATAAGGATAATAACTAGATGTTAGAGCTAAATAGCCTAAGTCAAGATAATGGATACCTTAAGTATTCATAAAGTATATGATGTGATATTGGGCATAATGTATGAAAAAGGCTTTTGTAGGATATGATGCTAAATATGTACTTATGCATAGTAAAATGGCATAAATTGTATTGACATAACTAAGTGATTTTTAGTACCCCTTTGGCCAT
This sequence comes from Hura crepitans, assembly GCA_948208565.1. Taxonomy (NCBI): domain Eukaryota; kingdom Viridiplantae; phylum Streptophyta; class Magnoliopsida; order Malpighiales; family Euphorbiaceae; genus Hura; species Hura crepitans. The sequence continues at coordinate 4,547 of CANXYI011662853.1, forward strand.
TTTTTGGCCAAATGACTTGTAAAATTCTCAACAGTTATTTTAATAAGGTGAAGAAAAATTAAAAGTGGTAATGGCCCATACAAGTAGACAACTTAGCATGGATAGGTTGGCTAATCAACTAGGGAGATTAATAGCTTCTAAGGGACTATAGTGCTTTTTTTTATGCCTTTAGGCCAATGTATTTACCTTTGAGCTATTATTTTATTTTAGATTATTAGGTTAACGTGTGATGCCTATAAGTTGAGGCTTTATGAATAATACCCTAAGGCTCAGAAAGGGTGCCTAAATTGTCATGTCACCTTCACGAGGCCTGAAAAGGGGTGCACTAGTCGTGAAACTTTAACTAGCCATAAATTGATGAAAAAGACTTTATTTAAAAATTTTGCAAACTTTATTTAAAAATTATTTTAGGCCAAAATCTAGTGGGCTGTAAGCTCATATGGACTTAGGTCGAGAATGATCCGAGACATGGCTAAACAAACCTAAAAATATAATACACTGAATGTCAAATATTCCACTGAGACCATTGGTGAAGGAATTATAATTTTCTATGTTTATTTGGTATTTTTCAAAATTTTCCAATTTTCTTAATTTTCTTAAGAATTAGTTAACTAAGTTATCGATGGAATTTTGTCACGAAATTTTACAACCAAGTAAATAAGCCCAATTAAGGATTTTTAAGATAAACACAATGACTTTTTAATGCTCAAATTATTTTTAAAAATTGCTAGAAGTTATAATAAAAACTAAGTATTTTTAGGGTGCTCGGGTGCCATGTGTCACCACCCAAAGCACCCACTCACTACTATAAATACCCCTTTATTGCCACATAGACTCCTATTACCACCTCACCCTCTGCCCACCTTCTTTCATTCCTTCTACCTCTCTTATTATCGATGCCTTCTCCCTTTTGCCAACTCTATTTTTTATTCAATTCAAGCTCAATTCCCATAACTAATTCTACCAAAAATCATATTAATTAGGTAGAAATTAATCTTTAAAGGCTTGGGACACCATAGGCAATCATAGAAGCAAAGAAAATTCACTAAAGGCCTAGTGTACATAAAGGGTCGCAAGAATTTCAAAAGTTAGTGCAAGTGTGTTCATTAATTTTTTTTTAATTTTATTTCTAAGGGGATTTCATCATTCTAAGACTACCTATGCTTTTTTATTTTCAATTTGAGGCTTATAGGATTTTTCATGATTTTTCTAAGCTAAATATGTGTGTAAGTAGGCTATAGAGAGAATGATGTTCAATTAAGGAATTAGCTATTCTAAAGTGTGGGAAAAGCCTTGATGTGCACATAAATATATGAATTTGATTGAATAAAAGCATCCCATGTTGTCTTTGAATGTAAATTGTGTTGTACATACCTATGGAATTTCAAATTTGAACATATATTGTGTAGGAATTATTGATGCAAGCCCAATTTGATGTTTTTTATGCATTATTTTAATTATTTGTACATTGAAGTGGTCAAGAAAGTGGGTGTAAGGCTATAATCCCATTTTGGCCAAGAGGCATGGCTTAGGGTCCTAGCATAGGAATGGTTGATATGACATGTGTATGTGATGGATATTATGACATATGATATATATGATATAGGAATGAGTAATACATATGTCTACATAATGAGAATGTGCATAAATATAAATAGTATTAGGTGTGGCTGAGAGGTTTATTAAGGTACCTTGGCATGTAAGTAATGTGTGTATTATGTATATATGGTGTATGTAATGGGAAATAGTATGGTTGGCATGGAAACAAATGTGTATGTGGTGAATTTAATGAGAAAATGCAAGTATATGTGTGGACATGGTATAACCAAGGCATGTGTGTGGTGTGTTATGTCATGGCATGCATGGTACGTTATATATGCATATGTGTGCATGCTAGAATTATTGTATATGACATGTATGTGTGATAAGATATGGAAAATGCATGTGTATGATTATAGGGAAGAAATGGCTGAGAGGTATGTATGCCATGGTATGTATGGTAAGTGTGGTATGTCATGATGTGTGATTTACATAAATGTCATGACATTGAATTGTAATGCATGGAAAAAAAGACCTATAATGTGACATAAAAGGCCATGAAATTGGACATTAAATTTAGGCACTTTGTATACTTAACTTTAATGGCAATGTGAGGCCATTGTTGTTGCCCTATTAGATTAAATGGAATAAGGATATTTATAGCTTAGAATAGCATGTTAACATGGCTTGAAAAAGCCTAGAGAAGTGTTTAAGGAAAATAAAAATTGACTTATAATTGTGTCCCTAAAAATAGAACGGACCTATAATTGTGTAATGAAAAATACTTATGTAACAATGACTTGTAATAGGGACTTGACATGGACATGAATAATGACTTGTGATAATGGCATGAAATAGACAAAAAAGGACCGATAACTGCCTTTTTAAAAATTGACCTACAACTATCTAGTAATAAAATGGACCCGTAATTGTCTAACTAAAATTTGACTATGTAAATAAATAATAACTATTTGTTAGTCAATTGTAAATAATTTAAGATGATAATCAGTAAGAAAATAAACACAAATTAAAGATAGTTGGCCCATTATTTAGACACCCATTAGATGGATTGACCAACTAACTAGGGATTTGCAACTATTAGATAAGTGTTTGTTTATTAGATTAGCCCACTGCAGTGGTCGAGGCCCATAAGATAGGCCATTGCACTATGTTATAATGATTTTATTAGTCTATCAATTAGACTAGGTCAATGCAGCAGTTGAGGTCCACAAGATGGGCCTCTACACTATGTTATTGATATTACTATTTATTCATCAGACTAGGCCAGTGCAGTGGTCAAGGTCCATAAGATGGCCACTACATTAGGGTTGGTGTAGAGCCTGAGGTCCAAATTGTAAGGCCACTGTACAATTTGAGTTCCCTTTTTGTCTAATATCAAAAAGTATAATCTATCTAGCTAGGCCTACTTAATCAATTGAATATTTCACCTAATGACAACTAATTGTAACACTGAAATTATTGACAATATGGGAATGACATAAGTGTAAATGATTGAATCATGAGACTGGTTAATAATATAATATTATTTTGCAGCATGGCTATTTTATATTGCATTCATGCATCTATTACAATTCTAATTCATAAGTATGCTCGCATTGACATGTTTTTATTACATTAAATTCACTACTAAGTTTCATACTTAGCATACTAGGGTTTTGGTGCACAGGTAACAGTAGGTAGCAGTCCAGCCTTGAGTTTTGTGTAGTGTAGTAGCAGAGGCATTGATAGGTATAAGATTTTGTACTTTTAATTATTTCAATAGGCATTTATGTTAATACTGTGAGTTATGGGTCCAACTAGCTTAAAAGCTATTTGTGTCAATAATTATAAGTGTAATCAGGGATGTATAAGCAGGGCCTTTCATTTGAATGTTTACTTTCTATCTGATTCTAATATGTTTTGGCCTAAGGCCCTATGTGCTAATTGAATGTATATGGGTGATATATAATAATAATAAAGGACCAGAATGGTCGAAAGGGTGGTAGGTGATGTAATTGAGGTTAATAGAAGTATTTTTCACCGATTAAAATTTAGAAAATGTCACCCAGGTAGCCGTTGTGATGCCTAAATTTTTGTAAAAACTATATTTTTTAGTAAATGGATTTTTAGGTTAAATAGGCCCTAAACGGTATTGTTTAAGTGATAGATGGGAATCTAGGCAACATCTGCATACATAATAAAAATTTTTTTTGTAAGTGTTAAGGAGTGTAGGTCTAGAGCAATTTCAGGATAGGTGACCTAATGGGAAGTGTATTGCCTATCCGGTTTCTTTGAGAATCTGGTTGGGGGTGTTTTACATGAGTGCAGGTTTCTAGGATTTGATCATTCTAATTTTCTACATTATAATGAGGCTAATAGGTTTTGTTTCTTTAAATATTAATCAACATGGGTGATAGAGTGCTAGAAGAATAGGGAGAAGAAGTAGCTAGTTATGCTCTTACCACTATACAGGGAGCAGGTAGTGCAGCCACACCTGAGACTAGTGATGTTACACACTGATCATAACCTCTGACACAACCATAGACCTAGGTATCCCCAGTGCTATTGCAGTAGATAATAGCTTTACTCAGACATATCATAATAGTAGTTCCTCCTCCACTAACTTTAACTCCTCCTCCACCAGCTTAAGTTCCTCTTTCAACTTTACCCCTAATTGCATTATAAAAGACATACTTAAAGAGAGTAAATAAAATAGGGGCTGTAGACTTTCGAGGAGTTAGAAGAGATGATATAGTAAAAGCATAATACTAGCTAGAAAGGACATTAAGGATGCTAGTACAGTTGGAGTGTACAAAAGAGGTGAGTCTGAACTACTTCTCTTTTATAGGAAGAGGCATTCCACTAGGGGCCACTATAAAAAAGAGAGACATGAACAACCTTACTTAGAAGTTCTTCCAAAAGGAGTTTAGAAAGAGATATATACATGAATCATATAAAGATAAGAAGAGATAAGAGTTCTTTGAGCTAAAACAAGGTAGGAGATTAGTGTTTAAGTATGAGAAGGACTTTACTAGACTTCATTGATTTAGAGAGGAATTTATTCCTACTGAGGAAGAAAAATGCAAAAGGTTTAAAAAAGACCTCAATGTAAAGTTGAGAATGCAGATATCTGCAACACAAATAACAGATTTCTTAGCTCTAGTGTCAGCTGCATATGACATGGAGGAAATGGTTTAAAAGAAGAGAGAGGTATTTTAGAGAAAGAGACAGTTCACTACAGGGCAATCTAGTTCTGGCCCAGGTGTTAGTAAAAGGTGGAGATAAACTTAGTCTCATCTAGGATGTCAGACACACAAACTATCTCAACAATAAAGATCTAGGCAAGCATTAGTATGCAGACCTAGACCACCATAGCTAGCTACTAGTGCTCTAATAAAAAGGGCCAAAAACACACCCTTGACCTATGGCTCATGTAATAAAGGACACTGGGGTTAATATAGATAGGCTAGAATAGAGGGATGTTTTAACTATATAGGGAGCAGGTAGTGCAGCCACGCCTGAGTCTAGTGATGTTACACACTAGTCATAACCTCCAACACAACAATAGACCTAGGTATCCCCAGTGCTATTGCAGTAGATAATAGATTTACTCAGACATATCATAATAGTAGTTCCTCCTCCACCAACTTTAACTCCTCTTCCACTAGCTCAAGTTCCTCTTTCACCTTCACCCCCAATTGCATTATAAAAGACATACCTAGAGAGAGTAAATAAAATAGGGGTTGTAGACTTCCGAGGAGTTAGAAGAGATGATATAGTAAAAGCATAATACTAGTTAGAGAGGATATTAAGGATTCTAGTACAGTTGGAGTGTACAAAAGAGGTGAGTCTGAACTACTTCTCTTTTATAGGAAGAGGCATTCCACTAGGGGACACTATTAAAAAGTGAAAGACACGAACAAACCTTACTTAGAAGTTCTTCCAGAAGGAGTTTAGAAAGAGATAAGAGTTCTTTGAGCTAAAACAAGGTAGGAGATTAGTGTTTAAGTATGAGAAGGACTTTACTATACTTCATTGATTTGGAGAGGAATTTATTCCTACTGAGGAAGAAAAATGCAAAAGGTTTGAAAAAGACCTCAATGTAAAGTTGAGAATGCAGATATCTACAACACAAATAATAGATTTCTTAGCTCTAGTGTCAGCTGCATATGACATGGAGGAAATGGTTTAAAAGAAGAGAGAGGTATTTTAGAGAAAGAGACAGTTCACTACAGGGCAATCTAGTTCAGCCCCAGGTGTTAGTAAAAGGTAGAGATAAACTCAGTCTCATCTAGGATATCAGACACACAAACTATCTCAACAACAGAGATCTAGGCAAGCATTAGTATGCAAACCTAGACCACCATAGCTAGCTACTAGTGCTCCAATAAAAAGGGCCAAAAACACACCCTTGACCTATGGCACATATAATAAAGGACACTGGGGTTAATGTAGATAGGCTAGAATAGAGGGATGTTTTATCTATGGGTCTAGAGACCATTTTAAAAAGGTGTCCCTAGAGATAGATAGAGGTTCTTCGTACACAGGCATTAGCAGCACCTTAGAGTTGGGTGAAAAGATAGGCTAGAGGTGATTAGATTACTAGTAGCTTAAGGATAAGGTTAGAAGCCCATGTACCAACTAGACAATATGTAATCAGGGCTCGTGAAGAAGTAGAAGCTCAAGATGTCATTATTGGTACTTTTTATTTATTTGATGTTCCAATTTTGGCATTACTAAACTTAAGATCTACTCATTCTTATATATACACTACATAAAGCACATGATAGAGGACTAGAACTAGAACATGTAGGCTTAGATATTCAAGTCAGCAATCCCATTGGATAGAGTGTGACTATTAACAAAGTGTATAGACACTATCTATTAGTGATTCATGAACAATTTCTTCCTATAGATCTGTTTGAACTACCCTTCCATGAATTTAATGTTATCCTAGAAATGGATTGGTTATTTAAACACTAGGCTATAGTTGATTGTAAACACTTGAAGTTAACCCTTAAGATTGTTAAGGAATAGAATGTGACAATTGTTGGTGAGAGATGCTTTTTGAATAATCTTATCTTAGTTGTTATAGCAAGAAAACTCATATATAAAGGTTGTAAAGCCTATTTAACACTTGTCATTGACACTAATATTTCCACTCCTAGCTTTGAACAGGTTCTAATAGTTTTTGAATTTCTTGATCTGTTTCCTAATAAATTGCTAGGATTACCTCCATAGAAGGAACTTGACTTTGACATTAAATTGTATCTGAGTACTTTTCCCATATCCCTTACTCCCTACATAATGGCACCAGTTGAATGCCATCAATTGAGAATTAAAGTGGCTGATATTCCTAAAATTGCTTTTAGGACTAGAAATAGACATTATAAGTTCTTAGTAATGCCATTTGGACTCACTAATACCCCAGTAGATTTTATGGACCTAATGAATAATGTGTTTCAACCATGCCTACATCTATTTGTAGTAGTATTCATCAATAAAATCTTGGTGTACTATAAGACTCGAGAAGAATAATAAAATATCTTATGGTCATGCTATAGACTCTGAGAGAGAACCATTTGTATGCCAAGTTGTGTAAGTGTGAATTCTAGCTAAATAAATTGTCTTTCCTAGGCTATATAGTGTCAGTAGAAGGTATTAAGGTTAACTTGAGCAAGGTTAAAAAAGTGTTAGAAAGGGAACCTCTAAGGAACATGATAGAAATATAGAGTTTCCTATGATTGGCTAGGTATTACAAAAGGTTTGTGAAAGGGTTTTCAATGATTACAGCACCTATGACAAGATTGATGAGAAAGAATGTCAAATTTGAATGGGATACAAAATGTCAAGAGAGTTTTAATAAGCTAAAGAAAATGCTGACAGAAGCTCATATCTTAATTCCACCTGAATCAAAAAAGGATTTTTTTTTATGTATAGTGATGCTTCACTCAATGGACTAGGTTGTGTGTTGATGCAAGTAGGGAAAGTAGTAGCTTATGCTTTTACATAGCTGAAGCCACATGAGAGAAACTACCCTACTCATGATCTAGAGTTAGCTGCCATTATTTTTCAACTAAAAATCTAGAAGCATTACCTGTATGGTGAGAAATGCTATATTTACACTAATTAGAAGAGTTTGAAATGTCCTTTTACCTAAAAGGAATTGAACCTGAGGCAGAGAAGGTGGCTAAAATTGATAAAAGATTATAATTATTTGGTAGATTACCACCCAAGAGAGGATAATGTTGTTGTAGATGCACTATGCAAAAAGTTTAGGGTGACATTAAGGGTTATGAATGTTATATTAGGGTATACAGAGGAATATGCCATCCAAGTAGAATTATAGATTA
>CANXYI011663170.1:0-14631 GCA_948208565.1 Hura crepitans
CAACAAGATCATGCACACACAGGTTAGCTCACTTATCGATTCAAATAGGCATAATGTCGCACATTGGTATTTCAAGTCATTTCATGGCATTCTATTTTACATTAGATCCATTATAGATGTTCGAATCATACAATAACCATATACATGCATTTCTAGGCATATGGTACATAACATGGCAAGATTAGTTTTTATCCCGCATAACTTATTAATAACTCAACATCAACATTTTTGTAAGTTCCATCACTCATAACCACTCTAAACCACCTCATATCATGCATTTATCATCTCATTTATCATACATTTCAATTACAACATTTATTATGTTTTTAAGCATTTAATACCATTTATTATTAATATGTACATAAAGTAATTAATACATTAAATGCATATTTTAGCCAAATTAAAGTGCTTACATATACCTAACAACATTGTATAGGACCCTCGAAGTTGGCCTAGGAATTTTTCTTGCCTTAGAAGGCTCAGGTTGTCATTTCGCTTATGAATACAAAGGCACAAAAATAAAAAATCAATATAAAATAATCAAGAAGTCAAAAAAATATTTGGAGTCTAGATATGTGCTCTACAACAACTAAGGAACCCATGAAAAAAAATTTGTGAAAAAGAAAAACCTGAGAGATAGAAGGTTATTATTTACCTCGAAATTCTTCTCGATTTTTCTCCTAAAATATTTTGCTGTTCCCAATGATTTTAGGATCCATGGACTCGTCTCGAAATGATCATCATTTTTGGTATAATTTGACGCAATGGGTCCTTTTTTAAAGGAAGAAATCAAGGAAGTGGGAGAGAGGGAGGTGGGCAGATTTTTAGAGGAGAGGGGTAGAAGAGGAGAGTTTGTGGTATGTATGGGAAAGAAGTTAATTTTTCCCTTTTTATACTTTGCCACAATTAATTTTTCCTTCATTCAAAAAATTATTATAACTAATACGAGTATCAATTTTCTCTTATTTCTATCCCTAAAACTCCCTAAATCTAAGCCCTAAATCCTCTTAAAATCTTAAGCCCAAATTTTGATAATAATCTAAAAAATTAATATATTTTATATCCCAAGAATTTAGTAAAAATAGTTCCTGAACTCAAAAAATTATGATTCCAAAGCCATTGGACTATTCACAATATTTGAATATCATGTTATAATATTTTCAGATTATTTTGAGTATTTTATTTATTTTATGGTTAAGCTTTACCTGTGGCACTATTCATAGGACACTACCGTAAAATCTTAATTAGCATTTTTAACCATCCGAATGACTTTGAATTGGCTACAAACTTTGTCTAAAATTCTTTTGTAATTAATACTCCCTATTGGTACAGTTAGTGTGACTTTGGTTTCGAGAAGCACTATTCATCCCTGGAAGTAGTATTCACAAGAGTTGAGATTTTTGGGTCGTTACATTTCTTCCTTTCTTAGAAAAAGATGTCATCTTTGACATACCTAGTTCAAAAAAATATGGGTATTGTTCCCACATCTGAGCTTCACTTTCCCAAGTAGCCTCTTCCATACTATGATGTTGCTATAAGACTTTCACTAATGGCATAGTCTTGTTCAGTAATTCCTTAACCTCTTTGGCTAGGATACCAATAGGTTATTCTTCATATGACAAGTCTAGTCTTATCTCTAATTCATCAGCTGTCAAAAGATGTGAAGGGTTCGATCTATATCATCTCAGCATCAAAATGTGGAACACATCATGAATTTGCTGTAACTCTAAAGATAAAGCTAGTCTATAGGCCAATGGACCCACATATTTTGTGATCTCGTATGGTCCAATGAACCTCAGACTGAACTTCCCTTTCTTACCAAACCTTAATAACTTTTTCCATGGAGATACTTTAAGAAAAACATTATTATCAACTTCATACTCGATATCTCTTATTTTCAAATCTGCATCAGATTTTTGTCTATCTAAAGTGGCCTTTAGTCTTTCTCTGATGATCTTTACCTTCTCTTTAGCATCCTTGACCAAATCTAGTCCCATAAGCTTGTAATCACTCAACTCTCTCCAATATAAGGGAGTTCTACATCATCTCCTATATAACATCTCATAAGGAGCCATGCCTAGACTCACTTGGTAATTGTTATTGTAAGCAAATTTTTCTATTGACAAAAATCTATCCCAACTACCCTTAAGCTCTATGGCACATGCTCGAAGCATATCCTTAAGAATCTGAATAATCCTCTTTGACTAACCATCTATCTATGGATAAAAAGCTGTGCTAAAACTAAGCCTATTCCCTAAAGCATTATAAAGCTTCCTAAAAAATCTCAATGTAAAATAGGGATCTCTATCTGAAATGATGGAAGAAGCCACTCCATAAAGCCTAATTATCTCATCAATGTATAATTTTACTAATCTCCCTATAGAGTAATCCTTTCTCATTGGAATGAAATGAGTAGACTTAGTTAATCTGTGAACCACTACCCAAATAGAATCATACTTATTTTTAGTCATCGATAGTCCAATCACAAAGTCTATAGTAATACGATCCCATTTCCATTTTAGTATTGCTATAGGATAAAGCAAAGTAGAAGGAACTTGATGCTCAGCCTTTACTTACTGACAAGTAAGGCATCTAGTTGTATAGTTAGCTACGTCTCTCTTCATACCTAGCCACTAATAGGGCATCTTCAAATCTTGGTACATCTTTGTATTACTAGGATACATTGTATATGACACATTATGCACTTCTTGCAGAATCTGCTATCCCAAATCCTCAATATGTAGCACATATAGCTGATCAGGATAGTATAAATAACCATCTTCCTTAATCACAAACTCAGTAGACTTCCTGTCTTGAATCATACTTATGATACTCTAGAGTCTATGATAATCTTTTTATGAATCCCTCATTATCTGTATCAAACTCAACTTAACTTGCAACTCAGCCAAAAAACAACTATCATCTTACAGCTTTAAGCTAACATACATTGCCTTTAAAGCTAACATAAGCTTTTTACTCAAGGCATCTGCAACCTTATTAGCTTTCCTAGGATTATAGTTAATAAGGCAATCATAATCCATCTCCTTTGTCTCAAGTTTAACTCCTTCTGTATTGCTAGATACTTTAGACTTTTATGGTCAGTGTAAACATAACACTTTTCTCTATAAAGATAGCGCCTCTATATCTTTAAAGCAAACACAATGGTTGTAAGCTCTAAGTCATTTGTTAGGTAGTTTTTCTCATGAGGTTTTAATTATCGAGAAGCATAGGTAATAACCTTGCCATCCTGTATTAGTACACAACCCAATGAATTCAGCGAAGCATCACTGTATATGATGAACTCTTTTCCTTACACTAGCTCAACTAAAATTAGAGCCTCTATCAACTTACTTTTGAGCTTGTTAAAACTCTTTTGACATTGGCTATCCCATTTAAATCTCATATCTTTCCTTAAAAGAAGTGTCATAAAGGGATATGATTAAGGAAAACCCCTCAAAAAACCTTTTGTAATAGCCAGCTAACCCTAAGAAACTCTTGATCTTAGTTGTGTTCCTTATCAATTTTGATTCCATCACTACCTGAATCTTACTAGGATCAACCCTTATACCATCTATCAATGCTATATGACCTAAAGATGCTACTTTCTCTAGCCAAAACTTACATTTGCTAAGTTTTGCATAGAGCTTCTCATCCTTAAAAATCTATAAAGTTGTTTATAGATGCTTCTCATGCTTTTATCGATTCTTGGAATACACAAGAATGTCATCTATGAAAACAACCACAAACTAATCTAGAAATGGCTAGAAGATCCTATTTATAAGGTCTATGAATGCCGTTGGAGCATTAGTTAATCCAAAAGGCATTACTGGGAACTCATAGTGACCATATCTAGTCTTAAAAGTCATCTTTTGTATGTCTGCCTCTTTAACTTGCAATTGATAATACCTGGATCTAAGATCAATCTTAGAGAAGACACTTGCCCCTTTAAGATGATCAAAAAGTTCATCGATCTATGGTAAAGGATACTTGTTCTTGATGGTAACTTTGTTCAACTATTTATAATCCACATAAAGTCTCAAAGAACCATCCTTCTTCTTGACAAACAGAACTGATGCTCCCTATGGCAAAACACTCAGTCTGATGAAACCCTTGTCTAAAAGGTCTTGTAATTGTATCTTTAATTCTTTCAACTCTATAAGAGCTATTCTAAAGGAGTTATGGAAACTGGTGTTGTGCCTAGCATCACCTTAATTCTAAATTCTAACTCCCGTTATAGTGGGAAACAAGGTAACTCATCTAGGAAAACATCCCCAAACTTAGCTATAGTACAAATCTGACTAACTTCTATCACTTCCTTAGTGGTGTCAACCACATAAGCAAGATAGGCTTCACAACCCTTTTGCATAATCCTTTTAGCCACAGTGGCTGATACTACATGAGTTGTGCAATTCGATCTTTCACCTAACACTATCACTTTTGATCTATTACTAGCTTATAATGTGATCCTATTCTTCTTGCAATCCACTATGGCGTGATAATTAGACAACCAGTCCATGTCTAAGATAAGATCAAACTCATTGAATAGCAATTCAATGCGATCTATAGAGAAAACTTATCCTTGTACTGATAATGGATAGTCTCTATACACTTTACTCACTATAACATACTATACTATTAGATTGCTAACCATCATCTCAAAGCTAAGGTCATATGACACTAACCCCTATCTAAAATCCATATAGTACAGATATAAGAATGTGTGGACTCGAGGTAGTCTATCAGTGCAAAAGCAGGTAAATCAAATATATGGAATGCACCCGCTATAAAATCAGTAGCCTTTGCCTCTTCTATAGCCCATATGGCATATTGTCTGATTAGAGCCTTGCTCTCTATCTTACTTTCTTACTGGCCCTAGTTCTGCTTCCTATATCTCTCCTATCTTACTTTTGTGAAGGAACATAAGGCTTCACCGAGCAATCTTTCTAAAAATGATCTCTAGAGCAATAAGCCTAGCAAGATCTTAGTATAAGTCTCCAACATACTCCAAATGTCTCTTATGGCAAGTTTCACATGCAAGTGTCATAGCACTGCCTGTAGTGGATCAAAGAGCACCTAATGTCTGAGTTTGTGGTATAAAACCTTGCCTTTACCTCTATGATAGATCTGGCTACTTCCCTTGATAATGTCTGGACTGATAACTCTTATGCTTTTTATCAGATACATATCTAAAACTTCCTTATCCATATCTAAATGATAACTTTTTGAAGTTATCTTGCTTATGTTTCATCTCATTCCCCATCTTTGTAGTGTGATAAACTACCACTAAGGCTTTAAAGTCTTAGATCTTCATAGGAGCAACATGTTGCATGACATCTAAGTTCAACTCCTTCTTGAACTTCTTATAGTGGTCCTCTTCTATGGCTACCACTGGCTTCACATATTAGCTCAAGCGAGCAAATTGCTTCTCATACTCAGAGATTATTCTGTGTCTCTACCTAAGATCCATGAATTCTTGGTATTTCTAGTGTAAGTAATGCTCAGTGACATACTTTTCCTTGAATTCCTTCAAAAAGAAATCCCAGGTGATATTTATAGCTACCTTGTGTTTAGTCATCACTTCCAATAATTTCAATGCTTCCTTAAACAACATTGAACTGGCATATGCAGCATACTCATCTTGTGGGCATCTCAACTATTGCATAATACAGACTATCTAGTCTAACCAGTACTCAGCTCTACTAGACTCATCTAATTCTTCCCCTTTAAAGAACTTAGCCCCATTCTTAATCATCCTCTCTATATAAGTCCCCTAGAATGCCAGTTGTTCTTGTGGCACTAGAGGTGGACTAGCTTGTGCATTAGTAACCACAGTTGCAGCATTTACAGTAGCTGTAATAGTTGCTATCGCTTGCTTGACAAAATCTAGTATCATCTGTAACCAAGCAAGTGGACCTTATTTTCTAGGAATAACATGTCTAACATCACTAAGGGTCAATTACTTGAGTTATACCTCCCTATGTCAAAAGGTTGAAGGACCATGATTTTTTACCCCTTCTTCCTCAGTAAGCATAGTACTACTACACATATCCCCTACTTAAAGGCAAGAGAAATAAATTATGAGCCAAATATGTAGTATTATTTGATGTAAATGTTTTACGACTCCTAAAGTGCTCTTATGTAACCCATAGATCCAAAGGAAACCCCAACCGGAGCTCTAGTACCACTAAGTGTGGTGCCCTCTATCAGATTCGTACACCAAACCTAAGTAAGGGATGTGCACATGTAAAATAATATCTAGTTTCGTTATCCAAAATCACTTAAAATTTATAACTTTTATAAAAGAAAAAATTTCTTGACGTAATTATGAAATAAAAATATTTAAAAACCCTTAGCACACAAACCAAGGTAAACTTTAGGGTCATCATGTTAGGATTCCAGAAGCATAAAGGTTGTACTGAGACATTTTCCTAAATTTTTACCTACTTAAAAAAACTTCTATATACTGAAGACATTCATCACCAACTCAAATAGGTCCTCCTGACTCTTTAAATCACAACATAAATGCAATGAGCCTTAGGCTCTCCATAATCAACAATCTCACATGCAATATCATATAACGTCACACAAATATATGAGAAGTAGAAAAGCAAATTCAGTAGTTAAAACATTTGATACAAAAATCCATTGCAAAATGTAGATTAGACCCAATCCCTCCAGCATTATAAGAGCACACTAGCTATATAAAACACTACATTTACATCATCATTAATATTACAAAAAAGGTACAAAAATATCCATGCAGGGGTTATCTTCGTGTCTCTTGAATAGAGATACTTTGGCTTTAATCTACTGCCCTATTACCTATGTATTGCAAACAACCAATGCGTTAAGCTTTCACTTAGTGGTATAATCACTTGTAATAATGTTTATCTTAACCTATCCATATATGTACGCATACCATTTTAAGATTTAATAAACATAACATGCATCTTCAATAATTTATATGCAACAAAAGACATATTCGGTCTAATATCACAAACTTGTGATTTTGATGTCTTGTATGCAAATATGTGTATTTCAAGCATAAAACAATGCCTTTTGATAGCATAAATGCTAACGCATAATGTGAATGTCAATTAACAATAATTTAATTGATATAATGCATTACATACATAAAGTCATGATCTTTAAATATCAAATATGCCAAAAATCACAAACATCCTTTAATAATTAATTATAGGCTATAAGGCACAACATATATCATATTATCATCAAAGCACTCATGAGAACCCATACGGTAGTCATACATTGCAGAGAATAATGATATACATATTTTTGGGTTATAATTGCCATTATGCGCACATAACTCAAATATGTACATCATAACTGTCCATATTAATGATTTGAGTTATATTAACATATAATCACCATTTATAACCATATTAATGATAATATGCAAATTTATAGACCTAAAGACCGATTTTGAGTCATAAGGCCTTATTATGTCCATATGTCACAAACTAATGCCATTTTACATACAATCTCAATTTATGCATTTCTATGCCATTTGAATTGTTTAACTTATGCACATATTAATAAGATAACTATCCAAGACTGGATAATGGAATTACTTAGGCCTGAAGGCACTTGTACCCATAGGCATGTATACTTAGGCTCGAAGGCTCTCACATCTATAAATACATATCACTTAAGCCTAAAGGCTCCCATATTTGCAAATGCGTAACATTTAGGCTTGAAGATTCTCATACCCTTAGGTACATAAATCTTAGGCCTAAAGGCTCTCACATCAATTGGCATATAATCTTAGGCTTGAAGGCTCTCACATCCTCAGATGGATAATCAAACTTATGCTCGAAGGCTCTCATGCCCGTCAGCATATAAATTAATGACCAGTCGGTCTCATACCCGAAGGTTTGCTAGTAGCCACTACAATCCTAGTTTACTAGTCAACCTATCCAAACTAGGTTGTCTGACTATATAGGCATCATTTAACATGTCATTATATGTCAAATTAACCAATTTCACTTTTATATTATTATATTCCATTAAAATCACCATTGGCCTCATTGCACCATTGCATGGCCTACACATACACACTAGGCCAACTTAAGCCTATTAATGTCCATTACACCCGTAGGATCTATTTCTGAGGTGTAATGGCGTCGAAACACTCAACATCTGAATATCTCACATAAAGGGACAAATATCAATACGAATGTTCATTTCATGGCATTTCCTAATATTTGCATTCAAGAGGTTACACATACCCTTTTCATGCACTTATAACACATATATCATTAAGATATGTTAAAAAGTAATTTTGAGTATATTAGCACATCGCATTCATGCACATATGGTGCTTTCTGATCGATAAGAACATGCGCAAACATGATAGCACACTTATCGGTTCAAATAGGCATAAGGCTGCACATTTAAGCATTAAATCATTCCAAGGCATTTTATCACACTTTATATATATTCACCATGTAATACACACATCATAATCACACAAAATGCAAAATTACACTTTCAGGCACAATAGCGCAGTATTCACGGCATACACAATACCAAACCATATAATGCATTATGAGCAACAATTCAACTTAATTGAGCACATAAGTGCTAAAACATCTTAAATAATTCACATAACACAATTCATCATAATTTCCTAATCATAGCATTTATTTCATTTTCATGCATTAAATTACATTTATTGCTAATATGGCATAATGCAATTAATAAAATAAATGCAAAATTTAGCCAAATTAAAGTGAATACATATACCCAACAAGGTTGTACGGGACCTCTAAAGTTAGCCTAAGCCTTCTCCTTTCCCCGGGAGGCTCGAGTTGTCATTTCACTTATGAATATAAAAAGGCACAAAAATAAAATTAATATAAAATAATCTACAAGTCAAAAAAAATTTCGAGCCTTGATATGTGCTCTACAACACACAAGGAACTCATGAAAAATAAAATTTATGAAAAAAGAAAACTCGAGAGAGAGAAGGTTACTATTTACCTCAGTTTTCTTCTCATTTTTTTCTCGAAATACTCCATCGTTCTCGATGATTTTGGTGTCAATGGACTCATCTCAAAACACTCATCATTTTAGGCATAATCTTGAGGAGGGTCTCTTTGTGGAAGAAGGAATCACAAAGAGAAAAAGAGAGAGGAGGGGGATAGAAAAAACGAAGGAGGAGGGAGGTGTATGGTGTTTTTGTATTATGTGGGGGAAGAGATTAAGTTTTCCCCTTTTATACTTTTTCACAAAATTATTTTTTCTTTACTTTAAAGAATTATTATAACCGATATTAAATTAGGTTTTCCCCTATTTCTTTCCCCAAAATTCCATAAATCCAATCCCTAAATCCTCTCAAAATCGCAAGCCTGAATTTCAAAAATAACCCAAAAAATTAATATATTTTATGTCTCAAAAATGGGTAAAAATAGTTCCCAAACTCAAAAAATTTTGATTCTAAAGCCATTAGACTATTTAGAATATTTAAGTATCTAGTTGTAATATTTTTCGGATTATTTTGAGCAACTTTTTATTTATTTTATGGTTTAACATTGCTTGTGGTACTATTCATAAGACACTCTCGTAAAATCTTAATTAGCATTTCTAACCATCTGAATGACTTTTGATTGGCTACAAACATTGCCCAAATTCTTTTGCAATTAATACTCCTTGCTAGTATAATTACTACAACTTGGGTCTCAAGAAGCACTATTCATCTCAAAAAGTACTATTCATGAGAGTTAGTATTTTTATGTCATTACAATTTTATAATATTTAATAATGTTTAATAGTCAATTACTAATTTATTTCATCATTTGAAATTTGACCTAGACAATTATAGGTCAATATTGGTCCTATTAGACAACTATGAGTGTATTTTATGAGCTAAATTTAAGTTCATCATATAGGTATAATTAAGTCCATTTTATTATCATTAATTAAGGTCCTATTATTTGCATTTTGGGAGTCATATTCAAGTTAAGCTTAAAATGGTCCTTTTTATAGGATAGTTATAGGTTAATTTATGAGTTCATAACACTGTTATAGGCCTATAGTGGCTAATTTCTAAACATCTTTCCATACCCTTTTTTATGCCAAAACAATTGGCCATTGTGGCTAAAGTTCATGTCATTTCATATTTTCACATTGAACTCAAAAGTGGCCTCAAATTTCTTTTAAACTTAAATGCACAAATAGTCTAGAATATAGGTTCCATTTCATGCCATATAGATCATATTTTTGGCTAATTTTTCCATTCTCTTTTTAAGATATTTACAAGACATTTCCTTCTTACTTAATTAGGGCCACTATTTTTCTTATGTATTCATTTATCCTTAGCATGCCATATTACTCCCATGTGTGGATTATCTTATCAATTTCATGGTATACAACTAATGGCTTTTTAATCACACTATTTTTATGTATTAATAATAAACCATATCATGCACATTAAACCTATGTCCACATATAAACCTCTCGGCAAAACATATTTTATAAGCAATGATATACCTGTCCCCTAAGTTATCATACTCAGATGTTACATATTTTTAGTCTAACACATGAATACATGCAATTATTTGAGTCATATATCACAAGCCACTGCACCTACATGTTTTGACCATGTATGTCATATACACAAGCATGCATTATTTCATTTAGTTCACTACCTAGGCTTACATTTCTATGCCACACCTAATTTCTTTCTTGATTTAGTCATTACCTACATTGCCATCCACATCCTAAATCCCTCACACACCTTTTGGCCACCTTTACTTTACAATTGGGTATATGCATTTTTCATTAAGCCACTACACACACATGCCATGCATTATCATTCTAACAAAATCACAAATTTATAAAATCACCTATCATGCATTACATACCATTACACATTCACATAATTACTTAGCCATATATGCCACCCACATGTACATGTTGTCCCCTCCAAGTTTATCACCTAACATACATCATTCTTCCACTTCCATGACACCTTTACTCACATTCCAAACATACACTAAAACCTAGGACACTAGATTGGTTACACCTCACACCTTATGGTTTTTTTATTAGCACCTACACAATATGTATATATCTCCTTTTAACTCTATGCATAAGTCGTTGCATAGGCACTCCCCCAATAAGCTGTAAACTTATACCACTCTATACATAATAAAAGCCCCATTTCCTATACACTAACCAGAATAAAGTACACATACACACATAGACATATAGGAGCCATTTCACTTAACCTCATGGATGTAATAAGAGCAGCCCTTAACTTCTCAACAACATACCTAAATCGCATCACAAAAGCTTATGTGAACAATTTTACCCTTAATACTTATTACAGCTAAGAATTCTATACTATAAGGTCACGTAATTCTCGATATAAGGAAACAAGGCATGCTGGTAATTAATTAAATTAACATATCACATTAAAAGACAAAGCTTTTCCACACCTTTATGCTTGTTAAACTCTCTTGTCAGACATCCTTCTCCATTAGCCTCTATAAAAGCCTTCACCCTTTAGAAAAAAATAATAAAAATCTCTGAAAAACCCAAATTAAAATTTTGTGATTATTGGAGGTCTTAGGAGGAGGAAATCCCTTATAAAATAAGATAAAATAAAAAGGAGAGGATGAACAATTACTGACATAAGGTCATCCTTCTAACTCCCTTTTGGTGTACACCTAACCACTTCTTAATTTTCTTGAATTCTTTACTTGCTAATGATGGATAATGTAACGCCCATAAGGGTAAGTTCTATGTACTGTACCTTCGTGGCATGAATAGTGTTCCTAGTGGATCGGGGCACCTTAATAAGGCAAGAAAGGGGCATATTGGTAATAAAACTTTGATGGGCCACAAAATAGATAAAATGAAAGAATTTAAAAATTTAGCAAAACCAATAAAATATTTCGGGTTAAGAATTAGTGAATAGTGATATAAAATGAGGTTGTACCGACATAGCCTTGGGATGTGCCTGAACGGACCCAAAAATACCATACCCTAAACCTTAAAAATTCAAATCTACATAGTGGTGAAGGAATTTTAATTTTTTAAGGTCATCTGATATTTATTTAGAATATTTTATTCTACCAAGTGAATAGTGACCTAAAGTTGATAATGGAATTTTGACTTGAAATTTTATGAGGGCTTTAACACCAGTAATCAAGGATTTTTAAAACTAAAATGAGTATTTTTTGAGGTCTAGATAAATTTCTATGAATTTCTAAAGTTCAAAAGAAAACTAGGAGAAATCAGACCTTTGGATCACTATGTGTTGTGATCTAAGCCATCCACCCACCCATATAAAAGGGCTTACACATGTGAGAGTGTCACATATGTAAGCCATCATCTTTTCCCCTTAAAAAACCCCAAAATTGGATGCCATTTTAACTCTCTCTCTCCTCCCTTTTTACTTTATTTTCTCTCTCCTCTTACCACTAAATTTTACCCTCCACACATGGTTTTTGACCTCTACAACCTCTTAAAGCTAATTCATCTAACAAAAAATAAAAAAAAGAGGCTAGAAAAGGAGGATTTGAAACTTGGTGAATACTATCAAATTTTGGTGTAAGTGTTTTTAATTTAATTTTTATATTTGTTTTATATAGTTTAAGGTATTCGAAGAAGTTTTATAGTTTTAGATTTCAATTTAGAGTTATGTAGGATTTTTTAGGAATTTTTTTAAGGTAAAATTCTTTATGTTTAAGTCAAAGAGAAGGTGTTGAATGAGAACACCATTAAAGGTATTCAAGTGGTGGAGAAAAGGGTGTTTTTACACCCTAGGTGTCTGGAATTAACCCAATCTTTGTGTGTTATATGTTTATGCATGAATATGTGTGTGTGTGTGTAATGTGTATAGAATTGGCATTTCTTAGTGTTATGCATTTAATTGTTTTAAATGAATGACATGATTGTGTTAATGGTGTAAAAATAACATTATATGCATGAATTGGGTGATAGAAACCAAGTGTAGATGTAGGTGCTAAGTGTGGCCGAATGGTGTGCATAAATGACATAGCATTTGTATGACAAGTTAGGCATAGCATTGGCATGCAATTGAGATGTACAAATTGTGTTAGGAATGTGAATAATAATAATAAGATGTATGGAATGTTGGCTAGGGAAATAGTGACCTAAATAGATGTGTAATGTTGACATAAAAAAAATGGTAAGTAAAATGGTGATCATATATATGCAATTTGTTGGCATGAGAATGAGAAATGGTTCAATTGTAATTATGAGATGAAATAGAAATAGAAATAATGGATTTTAGATTGGTATGCTTAGTGCTGTAGAAGGCACAATGTGAGAAAATGACCAAATGAATATTAAATTACCCAAAAAATGACCAAATAAATAGTAACTTTGTGACAAATGACCTAAAATTGAAATTTGCATGTAATTGCATGAAAAATGAAAATATATATTAATGACATGATTTAAAGAGAATAACAAATAAAAACTACCTGAGTAAATAATGAATAGTGAATTAGCCCATCAGTTGACACCCATTAGATAGGTTGACTAGTTAACTAGGGAGTTAGTAGCCACTAGGTAAGATGGTCCTTCTGGGGCGATTATTATTTGATGTGATGGCAAGTGTAGGTACTGAGGTTTTAAGATTGGACCCTGCACACTTGTGTATTCGGAGGTCCACCTAGGCTAATCCCTACTACATATTGGCTTTCTATGGATATTAGGAGGCCCTACGGGGGTGATCCCTGCTATCCACCTCAATTGCATTAGAGATGTTAGCTTAAGGTATTGGGAGGTCCCATAGAACTTATCGTTGCTATCCTACTTACAAATATTAAGAAGTCTGTAGACTGATCCCTACTATCTACCAATCTAGTATTGAGTGGTTTATAGACTAATCCTTACTATCGGACCAAGTAGGTGTAGTTACCGAGGCCCAACATGTGGGCCACTACACAGGATAGATCCTAATATCCGATGTCCTAAAGTGTAGTCTGTTTGTTATGGGCCTAAAAAGCATTAAACTTAATAATGATAATATTATTTGAATACTAAGAATAGCAATTGAGATACTATATGGATTTAAATAACTGAATTGGTTAAATGGTATATATGTAACTACTTCGGTAACAAAGGATTATAAGGCATGGTACGTAAATGGCATCTAGTATGACAAATTGCATGAACATGATTATAATGTCTATGCTTGTATCTATATACCCTCATATGTGTATTTACATGCATGACAAAGCTTTATTACGTCAATTCCACCACTGAGTGTCTACTCAGTGTGTTGATATTCCGATGTGCAAGTTATAAATAGGGTAGCAGTCCAGCTTCATCAATACAGTGTAGTTGTTACTAAGTCTCTTTTTGCTATACCTTTTTGTATTCTTTTAGCTATGTCATGTATATTGGGTTAGATGTAGCTAGTGGATGTACATTATGAAAACTCAGATTATTAAATTGTATGTCTATAGAAGCCTAATTTTGGCAGATATATATATAAATATATATATATATACACACACACACACACACACATACATATATATATATATATATATATATATATATATGTATGTATGTATATGTATCTGTATGTATATATATATATATATGTATGTATATGTATCTGTATGT
>CANXYI011663273.1:0-12388 GCA_948208565.1 Hura crepitans
AATTTATTGGTTTTACCAAAAGTTTTAATTAATTCATTTTCATTTTTTTCTATCCCATCAAAGTCTTTTGACTAGTACTCCCCTCTCTAGCCATTACCAGGTGGCTTGACTCCCTCGAGAACACTATTCATGCCTTGAAAAGTACTATTCATAAAATTGAGATTTATAGGCATTACAAAAAATCTTGTAAAAATAAAATTTTTATTTTTAAGTTTCAAAATAGTTTCAAGAATCCTCGTGTCAAAAATTCATCTTATTCCTTAACTTCTGGGATTTATTGATCACTCTAAATATTCTAACAACTCAAAACATATTCCATACAATATACAAGCATTAAAAAAAATTAAACTTATTTAAAGGTTACAAAACAATTTAAATCTAGATTAAGCCTAATCCCTTATAAGCTACAAATGAGTGTCTCTATATAATTACATCACATAATTATATATATAAAGCAACAAAGTTACCATAAGGGTTCTTCTCTTGATCTGTGGTAGCTATCAAGGATATAACTCTAATTTGGTTTTTTAACCTACTACCAAAAACACATGATGTGCTAAGCAATATCTTAGTGGTGTAGTTAAAGTAACTTGTGTAATGATTCCATCAGTCATCATACATAAAAGTAACATATAACAGAAATTTAGCATGCATGATATACAAACAATAAACATGTTATGTTTATGTCACTCAATATAACAAGAACATTAAAAGTTCCCAAAACATATTATCACGCATTAAACCTTAATATTACACATTACAGATTTCTTATTTTAAGTTATATTAAAATCCATTTTTTTTATACCTATACTCAGGAAAACATATATGCTAAGATGGATAATGCAATCTCAGTGGACCACTAAGGCATTTAGGACTATGTAGGCCTAGATGCATCAGACCTAAAGAACAGAACATCAAACCTGACGGTCAGCATGCATCAAACTCAAAAGTCAAAACTCATCATAAGACTTGTAGGGAACATCTTCAAAATCTTATGGTTTATGTATCACAACTTGAATGTTACATAGGTATATAAGTACCCTAGAAGTTGCTTTTATCCCTAGTTGATTAATCAACCTATCCAACTTAGTTTTTTACTTGTATGGGTTACTAATTATATTTAATTTTAGTTTCACCTTATTAATAGGACTTAAAGTATATTCTAATGTTTTGTTTAGCCAACAGATGACTAAACATAGAGAAGTGTCATTTCTTTATTTATTATAACCAATTCTTATTGATCATGGTTATACATCCCTTATAAAAAAAATTATAGCATAAAATGACCAATAACATACATGGATTCATTAAATGCACAATTCATCAAATTTTGTTTCAAACATAATATTTTTCCTCTTTGTCCACACATATCATAACATATGCCATTATAATATGACATGAATAATATACCCAATCTTAGCATATTATCATGATAAAAACCATAAGGCAAATATGCCACAATTTTACTTTGGCCGAAAATGGCATAAAGAAGCATAAAAATCATTAACGTATAATTTGCATAACTTTATTCCTCTTGAATACATATATCTCAAGTATAAGCTTATATAATAATAGACATCCCTAATAGCCATAGTCAAGGCATTCAGCCACCATAAAGTTCAAACTCTATTAAACATCATTAACAATTATAAGGCATTATGAAATAAAATTAATGTGTATTAAACATTTCATGTCATAATAAACTAACCTTGTTACATAATAACATTTATACTTTTAGCATAACAAAGTGTGCTCATGAGGCCATTAGGCCATGCATTCACTTGCACACACAACATTTAATTTATCACCTCTCATGCATAATTACATGCTTTATAATCATTTATCACTATTGATAAACATACTTTCTCTTAGGCATGCATAATACACATTATACACACACACACATTTTATAGGTTATTTGGCCACCATATAATAAGTGTATACCACTATTATTCGATAAAATCTATGGTTATATTGCATAAACATAAAGTCACATAACATGATTCCTTTGCAATTAACACCATTAAATGCTAATTGTACAATTCCATACACATATACATACATAATATCATGAGGGCACACTCATAATTAATGCAATTTAGTTTAATTACAATTATTTTGGGTTAAAAATATGCATAACAAACTCATTCAAGCCTTCTCCTTACCTCTATCTTTTCATTTATTACTTTGCTCTACAAACATAAATAGGTTTATTACAAAAAAAATCTATACAAAATTAAACATGTATCAAAAATCAAATTCGACTTAAGAAAAAATCTCTTAGGAACCTAAAGAACCATAGAAAAACATCAAATGTTGGAAAAACTTACCCAAACAAAATTTTGACACTATTTGCTGTAACCTGAAACCTTTAAAAAGCCTCACTATTTCTTGAAATTCTTGCTTAAAATGTTGTTTAGGGGTTATAGAGGTTAGATTAAGGGGTGGAATGGTGTTTAAAGGGAGTATATGGAAGGAAGAAAAGAAAAAAATTTGGATGGCTAAGGTGAGGAAGCCATTGGCTTTAAAGAGAAAAAGAAGAGGTGGGACATGACACTATTCCCATGTTGACTCAATTAAGCCAATTTTGACCATATTTGTATATAGGTGGCATTAAATTGAATTAAACCACTTCTTTTTACAATTAATATAATTTCCCCTTTCTCACCCTTAATTAACAACCCTTTAAACCCTTAAAAATAATAATCCAAATTCTATAAGCCTTTAAAAACTTGAGTTCAAAAACTAAGAAAAATCGATTAAAACATAACTTTTTAACTTTACTCGGTTTAGTAAAAGTACTTTTTAATATCAAAAAATTCCAATGCCAATAGATTATTTGGATTATTTGAGTATCAAGTTGTATCAATCTCTAGTCAATTTGAGCAAAAACAAAATATTTTTATTGTTTAGCTTACACTTAGTCACTATTACTAAACACTACCATAAAAAACTTGACTATCATTTTTAACCATCTAAATCACTAGGTTTACACGTCAAATTTTACTCAAAATTATATTTGATTAATACTTCTATTCAATAAATGTAATTTGATCCGAATCTCGAGAAGCACTATTCATATTTCGAGAAATACTATTCATAAGCTTAGGATTTTAGGGTGCTATATTTCTTCTCCTCTTAAAAGAAATTTAGTGCACAAAATTACCTTGTTTAAACAATGGAGGGTACTACTCCCTAATCTAAGCTTCACTCTCCTAAGTAGCCTTTTCCATGTCATGGTGTCTCTAGAGCACTTTCACTAAAGGCAATATCTTATTTCTTAGCTCTTTCACTTCTTTTGCTATGATCTTTATCAGTTTTTCTTCATAAGACAAATCTAGTTATATATCTACTTCTCTCACTGACAAAACATGTAAGGGATCTAATTTGTAACTCCAAAGCATAGAAATGTGAAAGACATTGTGTATTTGCTAAAGCTTAGGAGGTAAAGCTAACAATTAGGCTATTGGTCCCACATATTTATTCTCTTCATATGGACCAATAAACCTCGATCTTAAATTGTCTTCTTACCAAACCATAGTACTTTCTTCCGAGGCGACACCTTGAGAAACACTTTGTCTCCAACATCATACTAAACATCTCTTCTTTTTTTATTAGTATATCACTTTTATTTGTCTGAAGCTAGATTCAATCTATCCTTGATGATCTTCACCTTTTCTTCAACATCCTTGATCAACTCTAGCCCTATATGCTTGGTCTCACTTAGCTCATTTTGACATAATGGAGTTTTACACTTTCTTTTATACAAAGCTTTATAAAGAGCCATTCCCAAACTTGCTTTGGTGACTATTATTGTAAGCAAACTTTGCTATTGAAAGGTAGCAAACAAAACTTCCCTTAAATTTGATAGCACAACTTCTCAACATATCATCAAGCACCTATCAAACATGTTTTAACATGAACATCATACATAACTTAACATCAAAATCACTTAAGTGTCAATGGTTACCTAAATGACTCTTTCTTTTTTATCATCGATCTGAGGATGAAATAGCATACTAAAACTCAATTAAGTGCCCAAAACATCTTCCAAAATGTTGATATAAAGCTCGAGTCTCGATTCAATATAATAGAAGTAGGCAATCCATGCAATTAAGGATCTCATCAATATATAACTCTGTGAGCTTCCTTAAAGAATAGTCCATCTTGACTGGAATGAAATAGGCAGTCTTGGTCAAATGATCTACCATAACCTAAATCAGAACAAATTTGCTTTTTGTCATAGGTAAATCAACAACAAAGCCTATAGTGACATTATCCCATTTGCACTTAAGAATTGGTATAGGATTAAGCAATCCAGAAGGAACCTAGTTTTCAACCTTTACCTATTTACAAGTAAGGTAGTTGATCACAAACTCTAACACATCTCTTTTCTTACCTAACAATTAAAAAGAAAATTTCAAATCCTGATACATTTTTGTGCTGCTAGGATACATAACATAAAGAGCATTATGAGCTTCCTATAAAACCACTTTCTTAGCTCTCACACATATCCTATTGTGCTAATATAGACAACCATCACTCTTGATCTCATACTTAGTAAGCTTCCCCTCTTAAATAACACTCATAACATTCATTAACCAATGATCAACTGTCAGAGAATCCTTCACTTGTTGTAATAAACTTAACTTTGCTTGTAACTTAGCCAAAAAAGTACCATTATCCATAAGCTTTAACCAGACATTCATGGCCCTTATAGATAACATAAACTTCTTGCTCAAAGCATCAGATACTACATTAGCTTTCCTAAGATGATAATCAATGAGGCAAATATAATCCTTAATTAATTCTATCCATCTTTTCCATCTCAAGTTTAGCTTTTTCCATATAGGAATATACTTTAAGCTTTTGTAATCCATATAAACATAACACTTTTCTCTGTAGAGATAATGTCTCTAAATCATTAGAGTAAAAAAAATTAATGCAATCTCTAAATCATGCATAAGGTAATTCCTCCCATAAGGCTTTAGCAATCTTGAAGCATAAGCAATAACTTTTCCCTTTTACATAAGAACACACTCGAAACTATTGAATGATGCATTATTGTAGATGGTGAAATCCTTTCTAGATATCAATTGTGTAAGAATTAGAGCTTCTATCAACATATCTTTTAACTTGTAAAAACTCTCCCAACATTTGTCATCTGAAATAAACTTAACATCATTCCTTAATAGGCATGTCATAAGTGGTGCAATGATAGAAAAACCCTTGACAAAACATCTATAATACCAAGCAGACCTAGAAAACATCTAACCTCTCTCATGTTTCTAGGTGGTTTTTATTCTATAATAGCTTCAATCTTACTTGAATCCACTTTGATACCTTCTATAGAGGCTGTGTGTCATAAGAAAGACACCTCGTTTAGCCAAAACTGACATTTGTTAAGCTTGGCATAGAGCTTTTCCTCTCTCAACATCTATAATACTAACTTAATTCTTTACTCATTGAGTAAACATGAATATCTTCAATGAAGACCACAAAAAACTAATGTAGGTAAGGTTAAAAGGCTTGATTTGTCAAGTCCATAAAAACCACTTGAGCATTGGTAATATTAAATGGCATTATCAAAAACTCATAATGACCATACCTTGTTCTGAAACAATCTTAGCCATGTATGCCTTTTTAACTATCAACTAGTAATATCTAACCTCAAATCAATCTTAGAGAAAACACTTTCTCCTTTAATATAATTAAACAAATCATCTATATGATGCAATGGATACTTGTTCTTGATGGTCATTTTATTCAGCTACTGATAATCCATACATAACCTTAAAGAACCATCATTTTTCGTAATAAACAACACCTATGTACCCTATGGTGATACACTTGGCCTTGTGAAACTTTTGTCAAGCAACTCTTAAAATTGAATCTTTAACTCTTTTAACTCTATAGGAGCCATTCGATATGGAGTTATAGATACTAGTGCATTACCAGGTAAAACCTTTATAAACTTGAGTTCCTATTTTGCAGGCAAATCGGACAACTCTTTAGGAAAAACATCCACATACTTTGACACTATGGGTATAGAACTATCATCTAGTTCTTCTTTTCTAGTATCATATGTATGTGCCAAGAAAGCCTAACAACCCTTTCTTGACATCCTTCAAGCTGTAAAAGCTGATATAACATTAAATAAAAAATTCATCGTTTCACTAATAACTATAATATTTGCCCCATCATCCACCTTAAGAGATATCCTCTTCTGCTTACAATCTATAATTGCTTGATACATGGATAACCAATTCATGCCCAAAATTAAATTGAACTTATTAAAAGATAGATAAGGTCAGCTAAAAACTCATGCCCTTGCATTGTCAAAGGATACCCTGTATACACCTTATTTATTATGACATGCTGACTTATAGGGTTGCTAACCATAATCTCTATACCAAGGAGTTTTGATGCTAACCCTCACTTTTATGCTTATGCAATGCATATAGAAGAGTGTGTAAACCTAGATCTATTAATGCTAAAGTAGGAGAATTAAAGAGTAGAATGGTACTTGCTATCGCTTTAGGTGAATCTACTTTCTCTTTAGCTCGGATGGCATATTACCATCTATACTCTGCTTTGCTTTTTGATATAGCCCTCTGAGTACCCTCTCTGCTGAGTTCTCTATCACCTTAGCCTCCTTACTGACCTCTAGCAAAAATAGGTATGAATCCTTGCCTAGCATCGAACTTTTTTGGACAATCTTTATAAAAATTATCTAGTGAACCATACATAAAATAAACTCTTAGCTTGAACTTTTAACAATCTCTTTAATATGTCTTATAACATGTCTGACATTATAGTATTTGGCTACTCTTGTCCATAGGTACTAGAGTACTAGCAACATAAGATTATTAGTTAACCTTGTTCTTATTCCCTTGAGCTACTTTATGTGATTAGCCTTATTTTGAAATTTGTTGCTGCATAAAAGATTGACCTCCCTTATGTCTCTTCTTTAAAAATTTGGCTACACTAGCTGATCCTTGGCCATAAGATCTCTTCTTCTGATAAAGCTCATATCTCTCCTTTTGAACTTCCTCTACAACATACAATTTACTACCATTGTAGAGAAATCTCTATTCTTCATATGAGTTATATACAACTTGATCTCTATATTAAGCCCCTTTTAAATTTGCTTACACCTATTAGCTTTTATCTGTACCCTATCCTTGACATATCAACTCAACATAACAAAGTCCTTCTCATGCTATGGTATAGACCTTTGACCTTGCTTACAATCTACAAACTCTTATTTTCTATTCTCCAAGTAATATACTTCTTTTGGAACTTTTCTAAGAAGAAGACCCATGTCAAGTTCGCTTTATTTTTATGCTCAATAAAGGCATCCCACAACTTAAAATTTTTCCTTCTATAAAAGATAGGTTACATATATGACTTTCTCCTTAGTAGTACACTTAATCTACTAAATAATCTCAATAGTCCTATCTAGCTAGTAATCCACCTTACTAGCATTTGCCAATACTTTACCCTTAAAATCTTCAGCTCTTATCTTTATTATCCTCTCAAGTTTGGTCTTTTGGAGAGCTTAAGGTAGCAGTGGTTGCTGAACTAGTAAAGGTGGTGAGGTACTACTATTATGGCCTGTCTCAATAGCGGCAACATCTCTTATAGAAAGACTAACGGTACTTTTATTGCTAAAATTGCTAGTCTAGTATCACTCGTTGTAACAAGCTTGACCCTCGAGGCCTTTTGTCTGACTTTCATTAGAACATGACTCTTGACCTTCTCTTCACTTGTGGTGTATTTCAACTCATCTTTGATTTATAAGATAAAGAATTGATTATAAGCCTTAATTTCATAATATTATGTGATGCATGTTTTTAAGACCTAAAACACTCATATGCAACTCTTAAATACCTAAGAATGCCTAAACTAGAGCTCTAATGCCACATAATATGGCACCATTTACCAAATCTAATTGCCAAACTCGAATAAGGAGTGACATACAAAACATCATCTGAACTTAAATTTTCTTGTTATTAAAACTCAAAAAATTAAAACCTTTTTGAAACATTTGATTGATTAATTAACCTAGAAAATCTCACTTAGATAAAATTTTTTATTTTTAAGTTTCAAAATAGTATTGGGAATCCTCGTGTCAAAAATTCGATAGTATAATTGTTGTATTAGGACACCATCGTAAAATGAATAGTAAATCTATATAGGTAAAAGCACTTATATATAAACCACTTGCCATTCCTCAATTTTTGTGATCCTTTGATCACTCCAAGTCATCCAACAACTTAAAACACATTTCATGCAATTAGAAAGAGATATCACACAAGCATTGACAAGAAATTTAAACTTGTTTAAATGTTTCAAAACAATTTAAAAATTTAGATTAAGCCTAATCCCTTATAAGCTATATATGAGTGTCTCTATAAAATTACATCACATAATTATATATATAGAACAAAAAAATACAACAAGTGTTCTTCTCTTGATCTGCGGTACCTATCGATTCTTTAACTCTAATCTAGTTCTTTTACCTATACATCACAAAAAAAAACCTAATGTACTATGTAATAGCTTAGTGGTGTAATCAAAGTAACTCATGCAATCATTTCATCGGTCATCATACATAAAAGTAAGATATCACAAACATTCAACTTGTATGATATATAAGCATGAAACATGTTATGTTTATGTAACCCAATATAACAAGAACATAAAAAGTTACCAAATCATATTATCATGCATTAAACATAGTTTCAACTTTAAGCTTCATTAAAATCAATTTTATTATACCCATACATAAGAAAACACATATGCTAAGATGGATAATAGGGTCTCAGTGGACAACTAAATCCTCCAAAACTAGGTCGGCCTAGACATATTAGACCTAAAGGTTAGAACGTCAGACCTAAAGGTCAACATGCATCAAACCTGAAGTTTAAAAATCATTATAATAGCTCATAGGTCATATCATTAAAATCTAAAGGTTTACATATCATAGCCCAAATGTTACACTAGTGTAGAAGTACCCTACTAGCTACTTTTACCCCTACTTAACTGGTCAACCAATCAAATTGGGTTATTTATTCATATAACCTACTAACCACATTTAATTTTAGTTTCACCTTATTAACATCACTCAAAATAGATTTTAACAATTTGCTTAGCTAATGGTTGACTAAATAGGGAAAAGTGTCATTTCTTATTTATCATAACCAATTCTTATTTAGCATGCCCAAATAACCCTTATGAAAAAAATAGCATAACATGACTGACAACATACATAGACTCATGAAATGCATAATTCATCTTATTTTGTTTCAAACATAATATTCTTCCTTTTTGTCGACACATATCATAACATATGCCATCATAACATGACATGAATAATATATGTATTCTTAGCATATTATCATGATGAAAACCATAAGTCAAACATGCCACATCATTGCTTTAGGAAAAAAATGGCATAAAGAAGTATAATATTGTCAAACACTTAAATTGCATAACTTTGTTCCTTTTAAATACATATATCTAAAGTATAAGCTTATACAATAACAAACATCCTTAATAGCCATACTTAAGGCATTTGGCCACCATACATTAAACATTCCATACCATAATAAACCAACCTTGTTACGTAAGAACATTTATACTTTTAACACATAAAAGAATGTTCATTCAACCATTCGACCATGCATTCACTTGCACATACAACATTCAATCTATCACTTCCCATGCATAATTACATACTCTCATAATCATTCATCACCATTCATAAACATACATTCTCTTAAGCATGAATAATACACATTATACACACACACACATATATGCCATATAGGTCATTCGACAACCATACAAAAAGCATATACCACAATCATTTAAACAAATCTAATGTCATATTGCAGAAACATAAAGTTGCATAATATGATTCCTTTGTAGTTAAGATAATTAAATGCGAATTGTATAATTCTATACACATATACATATAATATCATTTAGGCACACAAACAATTTAGTTTTATTACACTAAGTTTGGGTTTAAAAATATGCCCAACAAGATTGGTTAAGCCTTCTCCTTGCCTTTGTCTTTTTGTTTATCCATTTGCTCTACAAATATAAATAAGCTTATTATGGAAAAAGCTATATAAAATTAAACATGCATAAAAAAAATCAAGTCTAACTTAAAAAAACACTATCTTGGGCACCTAGGGAACCTTAGAAAAATATCAAAGCATTAAAAAATTTTCCTAAAGAAAATCATTGTCACACCCCTTACTGGATTTTCGAAGAAACCTATTAAGTGGTGCACTTTTTGCTAGGTCACCCATCCTGACTTCTCCCACCGTCATTCATTTAACTTTTACTTAAACTATACCAATCCCATCTATTTAACTCTAAATTCAGCCTTGTCTATTCTTATAGCTCATTTAGGTTCATTTTATCATGTTAATACTATTACAAAAGGATTTTAATATAGTCAGATATCTTCTAAAAAAATTCGGCAACATAACGACTGCCCGAGTCACTATCCCAAAATTCTTTTCAACCTATAAACACTTCTATAACACTTGTCATATCTCTTGGACCCTTCTAGTCCCCTAGATATCAATCTATCATCATCATCTAACACACAACAAACATAGGCCTCAGGCCACAATCAATAATTCACATAAAGCCTATGGCTCATAGATCATATACACAGCATTCATAAACATAAAGATTAACAACTGATTATTATGACATAGTTTGTCTGTACATATACCAAATTACAATCATGTTCAATTTGTATACATCATATCAACTTTTCCCCACCTAAGTACATAGAGTGCAAAAACTATAAAAATATACATTATCAACCTTCTCAAACTTGTCTTATAAACTCCCCGCATGATTTACGAGGCAACATCCTTATTCTTGGTACCCGCGCACTAAAATAGGTACGATGAGTATAAAATACTCAATGGTGAATTCAAACATTAAAAACATGCCTAACAATTTATCCATCCATCATATTCTTATATTCTTCTGGTTCCATTATCCATGTTCAACTTAAAGCTCTATCATGCAAAATTACCATTTTACCCCTAGGATATTTTTTCTGTAAATTAACTAATTGATCATTATAACTCATATAATTTATTTTCTAGATCAATATTAATCATTTTATGCATAAAACTATGCCACTTTAAGCCTTTACACACTGTCAGTGGAAAAATTACTAAAATGCCCTTATGTCATATTTCATAATCATATGTAAATTTATTAATTTTATTTAATTATTTTAGCTGGCCCATCTCAAGAGACAACCCTAACAAACACTGGATTTAGAGGGAAAATAAAATAATGTAGTGGTCCCTATTCTAGACTTGCACCACTGCACTGACTTAATCACATTTTGGCACCCAAGGTGTAATTACCAAGAAGTTGTCTACCTAATAGACTTGTCTATCTAATAGACTAGTGTAGTGGCCCTTAAGGACCTACACCACTGCACTGGCATCATGTAAATGATCTGTGATAGCATAGTTGTGTCTACCCAGTAGACTGGTCTATCTAACAGACTAGTGCAATGGCCTTTAAGGACATATGCTGCTACATCAACAACATTAAATCTAGCATCAAGTGGAAAAATAGGAAGTTGTCTACCAATAGACTAGTATAGTGGCCTTAATAAGGACTTATGCCACTGTACCGACCCTGTCTAAAAAATAAACTATATAGCAGCTACTAAGGATCTCTAAGTTGACTGGTCAACCCATCCAGTGGGTGTTTATCTAGTGGGGCATTTAACATCAATCAATATCCATTTCTTTATTGATTAACTTTTTATAATATTATAAACTCAAAAATAGATAGTTATAATTTTTACAACAGAGTTAGAATTTAGCCCGATCTAGTATGGCCACAAACAAGTTGTACCGAGTGAATTATTAGAAATATATTCCCAAAGGTTCCAGTGCCAATAATTATGATATATTATGCTAAACTTAATTCCATATGTATTTCACAAATCTAAGCCATTTACTATTTAGGGGATTTATTGGTTTAGGTAATGGTTAGTTTTGGACAGTTATAAGTCATTATGACAAGGTTATACTAAGACATACAGGTCCATTTCAACCTATTTTTTAGTGCAGTTTTCACTAGTTATGTCATATATTCATAGGCTCAAATCCAATCACAACTTAGGCTATAAACAAGGGAAAACTTAGGTTCATGTTCCATTATAGAAGATTTCATCAAAATAGCCATTATAGGCGCTAAATTTAAGCACATTATACAAGTACATACCATGGCCTTTAAAGGTAAAAACAACCCAATTTTCACACATCATTTCTATCCAAACTTAAGGTCACTATTTATGCCAATTGTTGCCTATATTACATATCAC
>CANXYI011663355.1:0-12565 GCA_948208565.1 Hura crepitans
AATCAATACACAAGGGTGGATACTTAGGGACTCATCTGTAGACCAATGCAAATATCCACAATCACAACAATCAAAAAAATGATGGATACTTAGGGGCTCATCTATAGACCACTCCCAATATCTATCATCAATACAGGGCAGTAGGCCCTAGAAGGGCCGACTACCTAGCAGCTACTTTATCTCCTAGTTGACTAGTCAACCTATCCAATGGGTGTCAAACTGATGGGCCATCAATCTTTTACAACCATAATTATTAACATCATATCACATCTTAAAGGTATATTTTTATTTTTTGACATGCCTAATATCATTAAATTTCCATTTCTCATCATTTCAGCACCCCATTGTTCTCAGCTACAAATCTCAGTTATAAAAGCATTATCATATCATAATTCAATCACATTGTTCTATCTAAATACACATAATTTCATGTCTGACCTAATGTCATTTATCATGTACATAACATTCACTTACTGCAATCCCATTAAACTATTCTAGTTTTACTTTTAGTTTTATTCATTCTATTTCATCCATTCAATTGTCTATTTTCTCATATATTTAATTCATTGATACTAATTATTTCCATAGGCTTCTATTCCATGCTTTTTTATTTTACTTCAATTTTGTATTTCATTACACTCGTTAACCTTCCAATTTTAATGACTTTTCTTACGGTTACTAAATTGATAAAATATTCTTTCCCGATTCCATCAATTACTTTAACCTGATATTTTATTGTATTCTTTAAATTGATTTATGTCAATTAAACTCTCCTTTTGGTGATTATAAATTCCTACAATACTTGTATTTTATTTCCCCTTAAATTATGCCCACATGCATTGCATATTACCTTATTCTCTTTCTAGACCCCTAATTTTTCAGTAAGATTTTTGAATAACTTAATTGGCTCTTAGTTTCCTTTTAATCTTGCTAACTTCCACTAATTTCCTTTATATTTTTTCATATATTTTATTTATTTATTCTTAGGCTAAAAAGACAAAGTTTTGAATTTATTTTATCCGATCATTTTTTTTGGACATTTATGGGTCATCGGAGCCCTAGACAGTTATAGGCCCCTCTCGTGTAAAAATTACTATTCATTTGATATCTTTTTCCTTATCAATATTTCAACCCATTTTTTTTCTTCCCATTACCTTAAACCATAACATATCAATTTTATTCCCTCATTCATTTATTTTACCTAATTTGTTTTATGAATTTATTATTTGCACATAAAATTTCTAATTAACATATATTTATTTAAATTATTCTTTTTATGATATTTTTCTCCTCTTTATCCTTTTCTATTTTCTTTCACCTACCTTTTCTATCTACATATATTCTTCAAGCCCTATTTTACCATGCCTACTTACATGACCATCACATGGCATACATGTATCAAAGATCCACACATCCTTATCACATCCCATTCATATCTATATCATGCTATTTCCATAAATTACACAACCTAACATCCATTTTCCACCCACACCACCATGCCATGCCTATATACCTATACATGGCATAAATGCAACAAATATAGTCATGTATGTACTACATGCCTACACATCCCATTCAAATGCAAAACACATCCCTACCAACTTAAGTCATCAATTCACATCTTCTCACATACAATTCACATACTTACACACATGCACACACATAAGACTACTACTTCCATACACACATATTCATGCTTAATGGTACTTTATCTTAACATATATTCTAAGTTTAGGTAAATTCACTTACATCCTACTTCTAGCATTATGTAGTTACTCCAGAATTCATCAGAATCCCTTTCTTTCACCTCGAACCACCATTTCTCCATTTTCCATCCAAGGCTCCCAACTTTGAAAAATTCTACAAAAATGCACACAACTCCAAATCAAATTCAAAATCCATAGGGATTTTTAGAATTCCCTAGGCTATCAATACCAAAAATAAAAAGAGGGATTCCATACCATTTACCTCATTTGGGCACTATTCACCCAAGTGTGATTTCTCTCCAATTTAGCCTCCTTTCTTCAAATTAATAGGGGATTTACTATCTAAGATTGATGGAGGCCTTAATTTTATACATTTTTCCTAAAGTTTTGGGTGGAGGAGAGAGAAAGAAAGACCAAAATAGTGGTTTTCCATAGAGAGGGCATTGGCCAAGGGTGTTTAGGGAGGAAGGAGGTGAGTTGATTTATGTTGATGATTATACACACAAAATCTAATATATGGGGTGGGTTGTACCCATTTAATTGGGCCAAATGGCCTTTAAACCATTTTTGTGCATTTTATGTCACCTTTTTGCCTAAAAATTCATAAAATATTCCACGTCCCTAAAAATTCCTATTTTAGTCCTAAAAATTCTCAATGACAGCCACTAAGGCCTTTGCAAAATTTTAGCTCAAAATTCCTTTGTGAGCAAAAATCACTATTCATCATATACCGAGTTTAACGTTCAAAAATTCGTAAAATATTCCCTGGTCCTCCAAAAATTCTCATTCAAGCTTTAAAAATCCTTGCTTTGGGTCTCAAAGGCCCATGCAAATTTTCAGGTCAAAAGTCAATAGTTAACTTTCTGGCACTATTCACCTGCTAGAATAAAATATTCAGAAAAAATATATGTTGGCCTCAAAAAAATATAATTCCTCCTCCATCATACTTAGTGTAATTTTTAAGGTTCAGGGTATGATATTTTCGAGACCATCCAGGCACTTCCCTGGGCTGTCCTGGCCTGACCTCATTTTATCTTCGTAAACAGTAGTTCTTGATTTGAAATGAATTATTGATTCTGCTAAAATTTTTATTTCATTCATTTCGACCATTTCTAGGATAGTCAAAGTTTACTGGCCAATATACCAGTCAACGGACTCAAAATGATGATCGATGCCACGGGGAACATCACTCAGCCCCAGAAAATACTATTCACATGCTTCGGGTTTTCAGGCATTACACCTATGTCAACACCTCATTTTCTATCATGATTTGCACAACATACATGCCATAAATCCCATTGACACCTCTCGACCATAACATACATTATCCAAGATCATGCCTTTTTCTACCATAGACATATACATATCATTAAATCCGATAACACACACCACATTTATCATCACATACACTAATATTATATGCCACAACACATCACTCACACTCACAAACCCTTTTGATCAAAGAGAGGCCATGACCTTTCATGCACTTCCTCTATGAAAACACCTCACATATCATTCATTTATCATGGAATTAACATCAAAGTAGTCTAAGTTCATTATTACACATACACAACCACAAAAATCATGAATTTCATACACCATTCTCACACACTTTACACTTGAAATAACAATGGCATGCCTCAAATACATTAAATTCACATACCATATCACCTTTGAAGCTTTTCTTACACCTTAGTACCCTTAATCACCTTGTTGAACACTATCTCTCCCTTAGCCTACATATTCTCGAACATAACTTAGAAAAATCACCAAAAAATATTCCACAAGCATCCAATTGAAATTCTATGAATATGAGGGGGTCTTAGGATGAAGAAATCCCCTAAGAAATAAAATAAAAGAAAGAAGAACACTTACACATAAAGTTAGTTTTTCAAGCTTCCTTTGATGTACAGTTAGGATACCTTGAATTTTCTTAAACTCTAGGCTTAGCTATGGGCTCCTAAACCATCAAAAACTAATTCCTAACTCATCAATAGAATTTTTTATGGCAATTTGGTGAGAATGAAACTTGAAAAGCCATGAAAATAAAGGAAAGAAAATAGGAGTTATGTCGGGTGAGGAAGAAGAAAGAGAGGAGAAAATGGTGGAGGAATAAGTGGACTTTGCCAAGTGGAAACCTAAGTGGCATGAGGGGTATTTATTTGGCCATGGATAGCTTGGGTGGTGACATGTGTGACCTAAGCTTCCCAAAAATGCTCGATTTTGGCTAAAACTTTGAGAAATTTTTTAAATTCACTCGAACGTCTAAAAATTAACTTATTTGTTTTAGAAATCCTCAATTAAGCCTATTTAGTCCCTCATAAAATTTCACGACCAAATTCTATTAGTAGGACTTTTAACTAACTACCTTAATTTACATGTAAACATTAAAATTTTGAAGAAATAGCAAATGACCTCAGAATTTAAAAATTACTTCACCAATGATCTCAAGGGAATTTTTTACCTTTAAAGTATGATATTTTCTAGTCTGTTTAGGAATTTGAGCCTATGACCCATTAGATTTGGCCTAAAATAATTTATTGGTTTTGTTAAATCTTTAAATTAAGTCATTTTTCATCATTTTATGGCTAGTCAAAGTTTCATGACCAGTACGCCTCACCTCGAGCCTCATGAAGGTGACCCGACACTCTAGGAAAACTTTTCGAGCCTCGGTGGTACTATTCACAGAGCCTTAACTTATAGCCGTTACAATTATTCCCCTCTTAAGAAATTTCATCCTTAATATTACCTAGTGTAAATAGATGTGGATACAAAGCTTTCATTTGCTCCTCAAGTTCCTATGTGGCCTCCTCAGTGTTGTCATGTTTCTATAGTACTTTGACTAATGGTATAGATTTATTTTTCTACTCCTTAACTTCTCTAGCCAGAATCTATACTAGTTCTTCCTTATTACTCTAATCTAGCTTTACCTCAATGTCAGACACTACAACAACATGGGAAGGATCTAATCTATACCTTAGGAGCATTGAACTATGAAACATACTATGGATTTCCTATAACTCAGATAGGAAGGCTAGCATGTATGCTAATGGTCCCACTCTTTCTATAATCTCATAGGGCCTAATTAATCTTGTACTCAGCTTCCCTTTTTTGCCAAACTTGAGTACTTTCTTCCATGGTGATACTTTCAAAAACACTTTCTTGCCCACTTCGTCCTTAATATCTTTCCTTTTTAAATCAGCATAAGACTTCTACCTATCAATGGCAAATTTCAATCTCTCCTTGATAAGTTTAACCTTATTCTCTGCATCTCTGATCAAGTTAATGCCTAAAATCTAGCTTTCCCTAACTTCACTCAAACACAAAGGAGTCCTGT
Organism: Hura crepitans; assembly: GCA_948208565.1. NCBI lineage: Eukaryota > Viridiplantae > Streptophyta > Magnoliopsida > Malpighiales > Euphorbiaceae > Hura > Hura crepitans. Next base: position 5,044 of record CANXYI011663355.1, read on the forward strand.
ACCTTCTGCCATATAGTGCCTCATAAGGTGCCATGCCCACACTAGCTTAATAGCTGTTATTTCATGCAAACTCTTTTAAAGATAGGTAGTGATCCCAACTACATTTTAACCCAATAGCATATCTGTACAACATAACTTCTAACACTTGTATCACCCTTTCAGACTATTCATTAGTCTGAGGATGAAAAGTTGTACTATAGGTCAATCTGGTTCTTAAAGCTTCATTCAACTTCTTTCAAAACTTAAAAGTAAACCTAGGGTCTTTGTTAGAAATAATAGCCATTGGCATACCATGGAGTCTTACAATCTCATCTATGTATAGTTTTGCCAATTTCTCTAGAGACTAATCCATTCTGATAGTAGTAAAGTGTGCTATCTTGGTCAATCTATCTATAATTACCCACATAGCATTACATTATTTCTAGTCATAAGAAATCCCATCACAAAATCCATTATAACCTTTTCCCACTTCCATTTTGGTGTTGATATAGGATATAGCAATCCAGAAGGAACATGACGTTCAGCTTTTACTTGCTAACAAGTTAAACATTTAGCCACATACTATGCTACATCTCTCTTCATCCTTGGCCACTAATAATGTGGTTTCAAGTCCAGATACATATTTATACTGCCTAGGTGCATAGCATAAGGAGCTTCATATGCCTCCTTAAGTATCTATAATCTCAAGCCATCTGGACTACGTACACAAAACCTACCATGGTGATATAGATATCTATCTTCACTCAATTTAAATCTTGCTACTTTCCCCTCTTTGACTTTACCCACAATCTATGTTAACTATTCATCTTTCACCTATGTTTTTTTTATCTGCTGCTAGAATTTTAATAAGTAACTCTACCAAGATAGCATTTCCCTCTATATATCTTAGCCTAGCATTCATGGTGTTTAGTGTTACCGTGAATTTTTACTGAATGCATCTGCAACAATATTTGCCTTCCCTAGGCGGTAATCGATCAAACAATCATAGTATTTTATTAGTTCTAACCACCTTCTCTGTCTTAAGTTTAACTCTTTATAGATGAGGAGGTATTTTAAACTCTTATAGTCTATATAGATGTAACATTTTTCACCATATAGATAATGCCTCGATATTTTCAAAGTAAAGATAAATATTGCTAACTCCAAATCATGAGTAAGATAGTTTTTCTCATATAGTTTCAGCTACCTTAAAGCATGTGCTACCACCTATCCTTCTTAAATTAGCACACAACCCAGTCTATTAGGTGAAGCATTACTGTACATAACAAAATCCATTCCCTATTTAGGCTGAATTAAGATCTGATCCTTAGTCAACATCTTCTTCAGCTTATCAAAACTCTCAAGACATTTGACATCCTATTCAAATTTCACATTCTTTCTGTTCAATGTAGTTATAGGTGCTGCAATCATTGAAAACCCTTTCACAAATCTTTTGTAATACCCATCTAGTCTCAGGAAGCTCTATATTTTAGTCACATTCCTTAGAGGCTCCCATTCTAACAATGCTTTAACCTTGTTGGGGTCAACTCTAATAGCCTTTACTAATATTATATGTCTCAAAAAAGGCACTTTAATTAGCCAAAATTCACACATACTGAATTTGGCATATAACTATTTCTCTCTTAGAGTCTATAACACAACCCTAAGATGTTATTCATGTTCTTCCTTGGTACTAGAATACACCAAAATATAATCAATGAACACTACCACACACTCATCCAGGTATGGTTGAAATACCCTATTCATTAGGTTTATAAAAGCTATTGAAGCATTAATGAGTCCAAATGGCATCACTAAGAACTCATAATACTTTATCTGATCCTAAAAGTAGTTCTTAGAATATTAGCCTCCTTAAATCTCTCAGGTAATGGTACCCTAATCTCAAATCAATCTTGGAAAAGAAATTGACACCTCAAAATTGATAAAAAAGATCATATATTCTAGGCAAAGGGTATTTATTGTTCATTGTAACTTTATTCAACTGCCTGTAGTCAATACACACCCGATGTGATCCATCTTTCTTCTTTACGAACAACATAGGTGCTCCCTAGGGAGAAACACTGGGTCTGATGAAACTCTTATCTAATAAATCTTGCAATTGAACCTTCAGTTCTTTAAATTCTGTAGGTGCCATTCTATAAGGAGTAATGGATATAGGAGCAATACTAGGATACACTTCAATTTCAAAGTCAAGTTCCCTCTGTGGAGGTAATCCTACTTACTCATCAGGAAATACATCAGGGAATTTTGAAACTATTAGAATCTATTTGAGGCTAGGCGTGGAAGTACTAGTATCGATGACATAGGCTAGGTATGCCTCACAACCTTTATGGACTAGTTTTCTTATTGTAACAGCTAAGATGAGATTATTCAAAAGGTTTCCCTTACCTACTACTATCACTTTCTACCCTTATGTAGTTTTGATTGTTAGTTCTTTATTTTTATAGTCAACTATAGCCCAGTGTTGTGACAACCAGTCCATTCCCAAACTAACATCAAATTCATGGAAGGGTAGTTCAATAAAATCAGTAGGGAACAATTGTTCATGAATAATTATTAGATAATGTCTATATATTATTCACGATCAAACTATGTCCTATGGGATTACTAACTTGGATATCTAGATCTATATATTCTAGTTCTAATCCTCTATTACATGCTTATGTAGTACATATATATGAATGAATAGATCTTAGGTCTATTAATGCCAAAATTAAAACATCAAATAAAACACAAATACCAGTTATGACATTTAGTGCCCTCACTTCTTCACGAGCCTTAATAGTATATTGTCTAGTTGGTTCATAGACTTTTAGCCTAGTTCCTTAATTATTGCTACTAGGCTATTCGCTTCTAGTCTGTCTCTACACCCTACTCTGAGGTATTATTGATGTATATGTACAGGCACCCTTTAGCTATCTCTAGGGACACTCTATTTTATAGTATTTGCCTTGATCTTTGAGTTTATACTTATATGTATGGTTAGTGCCTTGAATAACACTATGTCTCTCTCTATCTCTTACTAGCACTTAGGGCTAAATTAGCTTGTCTTGTTGTAAACGGCCTCTTTTTTTTGGAAAACATATCTCTTCTCCTATGCCATTTCCTTCATATCATATGCATCCACCACTAGAGTTGAGAAATCTCTAATCTTCATAGTAGATATTTACATTCTCAACTCTATATTGAGTCCCTTTTCAAATCTCTTACAATTCCTTTCATCAATAGGAAATAACTCTTTTGTATACCTACTAAGTCTAGCAAAATCTTTCTCATACTTAGACATAAACCTTTTTCCTTATTTTAACTCAAAAAACTCATGTCTCTTCTTATCTTTATAGGACTCAGGTATATACCTCTTCCTAAACTCATCTTGGAAAAACTCCCAAGTAAGATCTACTAGTGTCTTTCTCCTCTTAATAAGTGTCCCACTAGTGAAATGCCTCTTTTTATAGAAGAGAACTAGTACACTTTAGACTCTCTTCTGTTGTACACTCTAACTATTTTAGTATCCTCATTATTCTCTCTATCCAGTACTCTACTTTTGCTATATTGTCACCTCTAGCTCTAAAGAAATCTACAGCCCCTATTTTCTTCACCCTCTCTAGTTATGTCTTCTATAATGCCACTAGGGATTGAGGTATTAGTGTTGGTGGAGGTATAAGAATTGGTGAAGGAGGTAGAACTATTACTGCTAAAGTATGTCTATAGCATCATTAGGTTCAGCTGTAGATACATCACCTACCCATTGCATTATACTAGGAGTATAGCAGACTATTTCCTCTCCTCATTCCTCTAGTGCTTTATTAGACATCTTGGCATACTACAAAAATAACATAACCTATCAGCCTCTTTATAGTGTAGCAAACTAAATTAATCAATTCTTAGACATTGGCTCTCATGTAAACTACTTAGGAGCACTTAACCTTGGCTCTAATACAACTAAATGTGACACCTCCTACTAGATTCCTAACGAACCCAATAAGCAATGCACTTCCCTCAAGTCACCCATCCTAAAGCTTCCTTGGGACTGCACCCTTAACAATTATGAACCTTTTATTGGTAGGACAATTATTACTTAAAGGTTCAATCTATCACCCAAACATTTCCATTCAAGGTATATTAAGTCCAAAAACTTACTTTTATCCCCTAGACATTTCCATTTAGGGTATATTAAGTCCAAAAACTGACTTTTTTGCCTTTTATAAAATCTATAAAAATCTGGTCAGCACAATGGCTACTTGGGTAACATTTTGAAAATTTCCACCTATAGAAAGACACTTTTAATAAACTCTAACACTTCTACTATCACCTTTTAGACCCTTTTAGTCCTCTATTATCATCATTATATATATCACAAACATATGATCATCACACAGGCCTTAAGCCCACAACATCAAAGTTAGAGATTATAACTATTGAACAAGCTTATTTATTTACATCACATGTACAACTTATTATTATAAACACCTTTAGCTTCTAAGCTTATGGTACTTGTAACCTACAATATTTACATGAGTGCCTACTAAAACCATAAAAAACAATTTCAACAAGTAGTACCCTACTATCTATTACCTACACCAAAACATTAGTACGCTAAGTATAAAACTTAGTGATGAATTTAATGCATTAAAAACAAGTCACATGCAGACACTTAGATGAAAGGACATGGCACAGATGCATAAATGTTGTACATAATATTCATGTTGCAAAAATAATAATATTTTATTCCTTTATTTGATAAGGTAATTATTTATGCTTCCTATCATTCTAAACTATCATTCCTGCATATCTTGTTAATTTCTATCACCAGATAAAATATTGAATTTATTAAGTAGGCCTAACTAGGTAGACCACACTTTTAGACACTGGACCTAAAGGGAATATAAATTGTGTAGTAGCTACATTCTTGACCTTGACTGCTGCATTAGTTCATAGGAACCTCACAAATTAGACAGTGGATACCAAGGATCAATTTGTAGAATGCCCAAATGTAATAAAGTCAACAAATATCTAGCAACTATTAATTCATAAATTAACCGATCAATCTATCTAATGGATGTCTAACTAATGAGCTATCAGTCTCAATTTGATGTCCATTTAATTACTGATCATCATTTTATAATATTTATAATTCATTTATAATTAGTTATGAATTTTAATCAATAATCAAATTTTAGCCTAGATAGTTGCGGGTCCATTTTAATACTACTAGACAGTTACAAGTCATTTTCAACCAATAATTTTAGGTATTTTTACTAGGCATTTATAAGTCAAGTTCAAGTCTAATTCATGTCATAAATTTAAGTCCAATTACATTCATTTTAAGTACCATTCATAGGCTACTTCCTAAATGGTCCATTTAATAGGACAGTTATAGGTAACTTTTTCCATTTTTGTGCACAGTTACAAGTCGTTGGCCACTATTAAGTGGCACTATTTCATACTAAGATAACTTGCCAACATAGGCCATATTTTCTCTCACATTATACCTATCAAAATGCCATTCATATTGGCCTATAAAGGTATTCGAAATTGATTATACATAGGGTATAACTAGCAACCTAAGTTTAGGCTATTTATGTCACTGTTGCCTAAGCTTTACAAGTGCATTTTCAAGCCACTTTAGGTGCCAATTTTTAGTCATAATTTCCATACCAAACTTACCCTTTTACATGCCATATTTCCCCACCTAATTATACATACTCCATGTAAATTTCATGCCATGCATCATGTGCTTATGCCATCATGCTATTCATGCACATTACCTACCATAACATGCCATACTTACCATACAACCCCATGGCATACACCTCTCGGCCAAACATAGTATTTTAGCCATACATATTCACTTTTCCATAAGTTATCCCATATATATAACACATATCATAATACTAGTATATGTATACATGCATACGCCTCATATCATGCTTGCCATGCCATTAGAAAACCTATGCATGCCTCAGCCAAATATGTCACACACAAGTATGTGCATTATTTCACCACATTCAACACCTATACTTACATTCCTATGCCAACACCTAATTTCTATCATGATTCACACAACATACATGCCATAAATCCTATTCACACCTCTCGACCATACCATACATTATCCATGATTTCCACCATATACATGCATATATCATTAAATCCCATAACACACACCTCATTTATCATCACATACACTAATATTACATGCCATAACACCTCACTCACACACCTACTAGGCTAAAGAGAGGCCATGACCTTCTGTGTAATTCTTCTATCAAAATATATAATAAATAATTCATTTATCATTGAATTAACATCAAAGTAGTCTTAGTTCATTATTACACACACACACTAACCATAACAACCATGAATTCCATACACCATTCTCACACACTTTACACTTGAAATAACAATGACATGCCTCAACTACATTAAATTCACATACCTTATCACCTTTGAAGCTTTTCCTACACCTTAGCACCCTTAATCCCCTTGTTGAACACTATCTCTCTCTTGGCCTAAATATTTACTGATATAGATTAGAAAAATACGAAAATTTCCGCAAGCCTTCAATTACAATTCTATGAATATGAGGGGTCTTAGGATGATAAAATCCCTTAGAAAATAAAATAAAAAGGGAAAAAGAACACTTACACACAAAGATAGTTTTTCAAGCTCCCTTTGATGTACACTTAAGATACCTTGAATTTTCTTGAACTCTAAGCTTTAAAAACTAATTCCTAACTCAGAAATGGAATTTTTGGTCATAATTTGGTGTGGAATTAAACTTGAAATGATCAAAAAATGAAGGAAAGAAAAGAATAGTGGCCTCGAGTAAAGAAGAAGAAAAAGAGGAGAAAACGGTGGAGGGAGGAGTGGACTTTGCCAAGTGGAAGTCTAGGTGGCATGAAGGGGTATTTTATAGTGGCCATGGATCACTCGAGTGGTAAAACATGTCACCCGAGGTTCCTAAAAATGCTCGATTTCAACTGAAACTTTTGGAAAATTTTAAAATTCACTCTGACCTATAAAAATCTCTAAGTTTATTTTAAAAATCCTCAATTAAACCTATTTAGGACCTCATAGAATTTTATGACCAAATTCCATCTGCAGTGGAGTTAACTAACTTCTTTAGTTTACATGTAAACCTCATATTTTAGGAGAAATAGCAAATGACCTTGGAATTTAAAAATTCTTTCACTAATGGTCTCAAGGGAATTTTTTACATTCAGGGTATGGTATTTTTAAGTCCGTCCAGGCATGTCCCCAGTCATTCCTAGCCTAAGCCTATTTGAGCCAATGGCCTACTATTTTTTGGCCTAAAATAATTTATTAGTTTTGCTAAATCTTTAAATTAAGTCATTTTTATTATTTTAAAGGTAGTCAAAGTTTCATTACCAATATGCCCCACCTCAGGCCTCATAAAAGTGACCCGACACTCTAGGAACACTTTCTGAGCTCGGTGGTACTATTCATAAAGCCTTAAATTATGGTTATTATAGCTTAATAGTCTATTTGAATAAACTTA